>JAHWFO010034948.1:5814470-5825695 GCA_023313115.1 Rhysida immarginata | reverse complement strand
GGAGCAAGCAATCTTATTATCTGCAAAAAACAGTAGCAACTGTCTTACTATTGCGTAACCATGCAAATCACCAAGAATATTAGTTTTGTTTACAAAGCATTTCATGAAATACATTTTAAACCCTTTCGATGTAATGAGAAAGTAAAAGCATTATAGTTCACTTGAAGTTTCATTACAAAAGACTAGCAATGGTAGCCTGGCATGACGTAGCAATGGCAGAGTTCATAGATTTATCCGCAAGCTGAGTTGATAACGGTTGTCATTGTTGCCACAGCTCTCAATTCTTATAAAGAAATAAAATCTTGCAAACATTCCAAGAAGGAGCTGTAGCCGCGACAAAGTATCGTCACTTGACCGTGCCCATATCAACAATCCTTAAAAGATCAAACAGAAAGTAACAATATTCATTCTAGATGAATCGATTGTTATATGACACGCCATTATCTTGGTATTCTTAACGGTCACTGTTTTAGCACCCGCAATCGACTTGAAGGGGGTCCACGAAAATACCTGAAAAGTTGATACAGCCGAGCTAAAACCTTGATGATCATTTTGTCGAAAACAGAATTTGAAAAAGTTAATTCGTTTTCAAGTTATCGTACAAATGGCGGGCGGCCGGACGGATAAACGTACAGACCATGCGTGCATTCTTATAAGTAGCTTTTTTAGTAAAAAGTTTTTACTAAAGCTTCTAATAAATGCTATCTCTGCCGTTTATAAGTTTTTCACAAATATTAAAATTAATTATTGTTAATGATATTAGAATGGGGGTAAATGTAACTTCGTTGCAATCCTTTCAGCGGTAACCACCAAACGTGAATTTTGAATTCCTTGGTTTATACGTGTTGTTTTTATTTTTGCCACTAATTCGCTCATTGCTTTTTATATTGATTTTAACAATCTCTATAGTGAAGAAGTGATGAATTTTTGATGAAATTTTCCATAAACTGCGGGACAAAAATTTTTATACAATAATAACGTTGCAATTGCGTTCACCACCAAGGACCAACTTTATGTAGCTTTTTCACGCGATTTTTTTTGTTTTTTTACCAGAAACAATCATACAAAAATAAACGTAAAAATGCTGGGGAAGATACCGGGTGTTTCAAAAATGACCGGTATATTTGAAAAATCTAAACGGGCAGCGATAGAAATACACCGTGAACTGATTTTGAAAATTTGTCTGTCTGAAAATTTACTGTTGTCCCAAGCATATTGCAACAAACGGCGTATTTCTATCGCTGCCCGTTTAGTTTTTATTGATTTTTCAAATATACCGGTATACCGGTCATTTTTGAAACACCCGGTACATCCAAAACTATTCTGAAGTCAGGAATTAGGAGAATTGTAATTCTCGGGTCTCACCTATGCTCTCTTAATTGAATTTCCAATTTCGATTGTTTCAATAAATGAGAGGCAACACTTAATCAACGATGTACTGTGAAATTAACATGGATATTCTCACAGTTTTCTCACTATAGCATATATTTTATATTATTGGCATATATGACTAATAATTATTTTTTATATATCCACTATTTGAATTTCTTCGGTAAATATAAACTGAAAGTTGCATCAATTTTAGGAAACTGTTTATTTTCATTAAACCGTCATTTATGATTTTCTGATAAAAAAAAAAGTTTATATGGTCAACCTAAAAATCTAGGCACATTAGATAGCCCCTTTTAAATGAAATTTTGAAAGGAAACTAAGCATTGTACTTACTGCCGTGATGCTTGTCTTGTCTACATATTCTTCAACGAACATTCTTGTGAGGGCAAAGGGATAAATTTTTTTCAACCACCGTAAACAATTTTCTTGTCTGTTATTGAATAAGATTGAAAGAGGTTAAATATTTTTTGCTTACCATGCAACGCATTTTTATTATTCCTCCCCCCCCCCCCCTAGGTAACAGTTATTCCCTAATTCTTTTGCCCTACAAATATAGAAAACTATTATTTTCCACAAACGTTTTAAGAGTTATTTTGAAATTTCCCTATTTCCTAGAATATAACACAAAATCCAGTACTGAATAAACTTGGGCGTGACTTCTAGAACTCCGGAAATACATTTTACAGCCAATAATGGTTTCGCTTAATCTTTTACACGCTAGAGTCGTTAACTAATGAATATCTGAAATATTATTTAGTGGAATTGAAATTATATAAAAATTCTGAGAATCAGCTGAGGCTCAGATAAAACCTGGTCCAAAACCAGGAATAATGGTTATCCCGCAATAAGGTTTTATCTCCTTCAGGAAATGTCAAATTGTAATTACAATTGATCTGTTATATTATTTGCAGGATGACACAGAAGTGAAAAGACCCATGAATTCCCTATTTCAAAAACCCACTAACATTCAAATAACTGTTACCTCTATAAGAAAGAAAGGGCATTAAAAATAGCAAAGCGGCTCATAACTATCTTATAAACTCCTTATAAATTCCTTCTGTTTAATGCATTAGTTGTAACTACTGCATACTGGAATCTTCTAATTGAAATATCAAAAATGCACTTCCTGTCATGCATCCAGACGTTCATTCATTGCTCCAATACTACACGATGCTATATTAAATTGCAACCAGATAGGGGGAGGGTGCTATAAGGTTAACCCCCTTCCGAAACAGACCGCCATGATCTTAACTCCAATCTTAAAAGGGGAAGTCTACCCAAAATGAAAGTACGATTGGGTATCTTTATATTATCTTGCTAATTCACGACATGGCGAAATTTTCTTCAAAATATTCTTCAAAAACACAAAACAGCACGGATTCTATTGCTCGCGGTGGTAATTTGCTTCATAGGGACACGGCAGAATACATAGAGAAACAGCCCTATATTCAGACCGGAATGCATGCAGCGCATTAACACTATCACCGGTTTTGTTATAAATAGACGTTATAATTTCATCTCTATTTTCATTGTTGCTAACGTTTTCTTCATCAGTGGGAGGGATATCGGACTTGGATTCTAACATATAGGGCTGTATCAAACTTTTTTTTCTCCGTCGTTTAAATACCGCTTTTCACCAGGACTGCTGCAATAGGGAATACACGCGCTGGTTATCAAACGCGCTGGTTATCAAACGCGCTACGTCTCTACGAGGCCTAATAATTGTTTAGTTAAATGATAATTCGATAATATATTAATAAAATAAAATTGAAATAAAGTCCACCAATGTTGATAAAGTTTGTGCTGCTGAAGGCTTTAAGTAGAAAGATGCCCTAATGAAAGTCGAAGCAATTTTGTATTATTCTTCCCCTATCAAATTATGTGTAAGTGCCTAATTTCAATTTTTACAGACAAATTATACCTTTCAGATGCCCTTTAAGAGTATCTGAAATTGCTAATTTTAGACAATTCACATTTGGCTGGACTTCCCCTTTAATACTGTACAGGGGAATACTACTAATCCTTCCTTCCCGGAAAGAGATCCAGTCAACGACGGAGCTTGAACCACGGATGAGGTAGAAATGAAAACATCAGTCTTATCCGTTGCTTGAACTTCCCACATCTACTCCATTTAAATGAGAACAGCTATTCAGACAGCTTTTGTCTAAGTTATCTCCTTTTTTGTTTAACTTGAATATAAATGCTAACTTTAAATCAGCTTCATTCCTTCTGACTTTGAACCAAAGACGCAAACTCTGTGTTCACAAAAAAATTTTTTATATACTTTAAAAGCATAAGCAATTATCCAGGAATAAAAATGATTATAAACAGTGCTATTTATCTAAGACGTAAATCATCAACTACTAGCAAACTTAATTGTTTCCCCTCAGTAATTTCGCTGAAAACGTTTATTAGGAATTCATTACCTAGTAAGTATCCTGAAAAATTTATTCTTATCTTTTGCATATTGATCGTGAATGGCTTCAATAAATGGACTTGCATTGATGAGAATTTCGTTTTGGAACGCTTCTAGTACCATACTATTAACGATGGCTCTAAAAATAATAATGAGTATAGTTATGCTTACAAAAAATATCCTCATCGTACGAGTACTATCGAAAATAAAATTTTTAAAGCATCTTAAAATAAACTTTGTACATTGTTTAACTGTGTTAAGGATCAACGTCATCCACCAATGCCAATCATAATAAAATGGCCTCATTTATTGCCAGTACTTTTAACTATCGCTTGGCTTCGCATCTATTTTTGTTCGAGGGACAGCAACAGGAAGTTCAATTTTTTTCCACACAGAACATGAGAATACGTGCATGTTTACCTAACCAGCAACAACTGCAAAGTTAATTTTAATAGGAGAATTAAATGAAAATTAAATCAATAATTTATTTTTCTACCTTCTAGAAAAACGAGTCAGCAACTCTGGCAAGAATTTAAAGGCATCCGGTGAGATCACGTGGATTGTGTCATTTTCATTAAATACATGTATTCCTTGGAACATCACATTAAACATCTTCAGCCAATCAAATTTCTAAATGTAATAATTAACAGACCTTATAATCGTTTTTAATATTAATAAATTTCTAAAACAGTTTAAATGAAATGTGGTTTTAATACGAAATATTTAATCACCATTTCCGTGTGCTGATGCAGTTGCCCGAAAGTCATTTTCTCCCAATTTTCATTTTGATGGTTTGCGAGGTCCTAAAAATGTTTTAGAAGAGAAAACATTACATTAACTTATTCCGTTATCTAAATTTGAATCGGTGACTTAATTTTCCATTAACAAATTTAGGTCCTTTAAACAGTGAATAATGTCTTAATATACGCATTTTTATCAGAATATCACAAATTTATTAAGCCCTGCCTCCCAAATTTGTTTTATATCTATCGATGAAATCGGCCGTAATCGTTTCTGATGCCCGAGGTTGCGGGTTCGAACCCGGCCGAGAACGATGAGGATTTTTCAGGTAGAAATCCTGAGATCACGCACTTCCTTCGGAAGGGAAGTAAAGCTGTTGGTCCCGTGTAGTAGTTTGCCGGCTGCACGTTAAAGAACCCTTGCGAGGCAAAATCTGCGGCCCCTATAACGCCGTCCTGATACGAGTCATATCATATGACCATCGTAAGTGAAAAGGATGTTAATACCAACAAAACCAAATCTATCGATGAAAAATATCTACTTCCGTTATAGATTCATAAATCATTGGAAAATTTATTACAAAATAATCGAAAATTGCAAATCATATCCAGGGATGTTTAGAAAATAAGGTCAGGAGCGTTTTGAAAGTTTGAACAAAGCTATTATGCACTATGGAAATTGAAGCAACCTATGGCACGAAATTGTTACTATGTTTAGAATGTCAGTGTCTCTATTTCGCTAAATCAGGAAAAAATCTTTGACAATTTTGATAAATTTGTATTAAGAAAATTTAATTGGAAGTAATATATTTACAGAAGGTTGATTACGATCTTTGATAATGATTTATTGCGTTAATGTTGCGTGAATGACAGAAAGCACATGAAATGATGCTATTACATCCGCATTACATGTATTGGTTTTCATTCGAAAGCAGTGAAATATCTCCGAAAATCGGACCTTACTGGAATGGATACATTACTGTCTCCGAAAGTCCGACGCTAATTACAGCTACTCTGCTATAGTTAGCGCATGTAAAACACGAAATTTCTCCGTTTCGAAAAAAGGCAGCAGAGAATGGAAAAAGAAAATCCCGGGAAGGGTTAATTCCAACTGGCCTGAAGCAGCAAAATTCTCGCTTCCACCACAGGTCAATTCGAAAGAGGAATCTCAAACACCTCAGGCTTGTTCATTGTGAAAATTTAGCAACCCCAAAAATGATCACAAACATTGTAGAAACTTCACAACCTATGAAATAACGACAAAATAACTCTTTAACCACAACAAAAAAATTGTTGTGGTTAAAGAGTTATTTTGTCGTTATTTCATTGTCTATATCCACATACAACCTCTTATTTCGGTTCGTCATATTTTACCAGTCTTAAATATGTCTTCCGATTACTTATCCTTCACAACCTATCGTAAGTAAAATAATAAACAAAAGATTTGCAACTGGAAGAGCGTCACCAGAGTAGCGTTCATAAGCTGCTGCAACGATACTTCGCAGAAAGGAAGAGGAACTCTCGGAGGCTCTATGAGGGTTACCACGCAGCAGAATGACGGAAGTACTTTGTCACTTTGGATGAAGCCTACTCTACCTCAACGATTGCAAAAAATGCCGCGCGATTTTCTACCATCCGCGTGGAGAAGTCAAATCAAAAGTGATCCAAGGACTGTAAGGAACGTTTTTCAAAAGGATTTACGGTGATTGTGGGATACTCGTACAATGGCGAGCACAAAATCAGAAGAGTGGACAGGAAAAGCTAAGGTTAACTCTCTTTACTGTCAGCAGCATATTCTTAGTGCAATTTTCTACGAGGAAATTTTCGCATTGTATAGAAAGGACAAAAGCAATATTTGGCTGCATCAAGACAGTCTCCAACCATACGTCTAACTCGACCGTTCAATTTATGTTGGATTTGGAAGACGAAACTGGAATTCACGTTATTCCCTTTCATGATATCCCTGTCAAGTCACCAGATATATCCTCGATGATTTCTGTGGATTTGGATTATTGAAACGAGTCCTTGCTCGACGCCGTCCAACAACTTTTGACGGTCTCTGGAAAGCCTGCAAGCAGGAATAGAACAACGTCAACCTCGCCGGTCTTCAGACATCTTTTCTACAGTGGAAGAAGTGAGGGCAATAGTCCACAACCAGGGTCACCAAATAGAACAATCATTGGTGGAGAAAGGGTTTTCTTCGTAAACTTTCTCCTCCAAATCGTTACCATAGATCGTAAATCAACCTTCTATAGAAGCAAGCATTTGATGAATCTTTTCTGTATTAAATATCTGGTCTTTATTGAAATTTGCAACTTAAAATTTAGACTTAACTTTAGCGAATATATTTATTTAGGGATAATTATTTCCCATAATCCATTTTGGAACTCTCGCCTTTTCCCTTTAACTTCTAAATTGAATAAGAGTTTGGGAACTATTTCACATTTGTTTTATCTTCCTCGTACTACTATAATCTTATCACATATTTCACTGATTTATTCGAATCTTTGTTTTGGGGTTGTTCATTCGATCAAAATTAAAAAGACTGCTTAATATACAGAAATGGTTCTTAAGTATGATTTTACATGTTCCGCACAAAACACAGCTATACACATTTATTTCATCGATATAAATTTTTGAATACACGTATTTACGATGCTTACTTCAAAAAATCGGTTTATTTTTATATATAAATTATTTCATAATAAAATATTTGCTAACCCTCTAAAATTAATCTTTAATTTTAATTATCATAATCACCCAACTAGGAAGGCGAGAGAGTAGTCTTCCATTTATGCATAATAATTATCGAAACCACACTCCATTTTTTTTTTCTAGCCAAAAAATTGGAACTGCTTACCTACTGCATTATACGAAACTTTAGCATCATTGTTTTTAAAAATTCATTGAAGAAATTGATTCTAAATAATGATCTCGGTTTCAAAGTATTAATTATTCTTGTTATCTTTTATTGCTGAAGGGGATGCGGCGTGCTTTGCTCGAAGCCTTTTCAGCCTTTCAAATCTCCTCTGTCGCCTATGGTTTTTTTTTTAATTAAATTTGAGAATTGAAATATAAGGTACACTAATATCTAATCCGGAAATGTGTCGACAAATATTTGTTTTCTTATCACTAACATACAGTAAGCAACATTAGCGCTTTATAAATGTTTTATTGTTCTTGGGAGTATATGAATAATGTAAATCTTGAGAACTTGGGAGGAGCAATAAATTTACGAGGCTATGATACTGTATGTTTGAACAGTGAATATTAATCAAACCGGATGATTCACAATACTGTAAAAAACCTTCGGCATTTTGTTGGTGGGGTCAGGTTGAACAAAAATTATCATATGAACATAGAAAGACAAATTGAAAAAGGAAGGAAAAATTCCGCGACCTGGATTCGAACCAGGGACCATGCCTATCGCTGGCACTGCTCTTACCAACTGAGCTACCGTGAATATGAACCGCTTTGCTGTTACAAGATATCCAAATGGACTTCATTGAAGTGCCAAAAGTCATGGTATACCTATTCAATTTCGTGTAGGACCTTTTTCCCGGCGAAGTGCATTAACTCGACATGACAAGGACTCTACCAGTAGGCGAAAGTCCTCTGAAAAGATGTTCAGGTATGCAGTCTCGAGAGCCGTCCGTAATTGCGTGAGTGTTGCAGGTGCAGGCTCTTGTGCATGAATGGATCTTCGATATTATTCCAAATATGTTTGATAGAGTTCATGTCTGGCAATCTAGGTGGCCAATTCATTCGTTGGAATTGTTCAGAATCCTCCTCATCTAATCGCGAGTAATGTTGGCCCGATGATATGGCTGGCATTGTCCTCCTGGGTCCCATCGTTGTTAGGGTACATGAAGGTCATGAAAGGCTGAAAATGGCCGCCAAGCAATTGGACAACGATTCCCACTCAATTTGATCAGTGGAACCAAACCCTGCCATTGAAATACGCCCCACACCATATTGGTGATACCACCACCAGCTTGCCTGACAACTTGGATCCATGGCCTCACGAGGTCTGCGCCATACTCGAACCGTATTTTCAGCTTGCACCAATTTGAATAGTGACTCATCGGACCAAGCTATACTTCCAGACGCAGATGTTTACGAGCCCAGCGAGGCGCAGGCGATGGCGTGCTGTGAGTAAAGGCACTCTTGTCAGTCTTCTACTGCCATATCCCATCAATGCCAAATTTCGCTGCACTGATCTCAGACACGTTTCTAGTAGTTGGCTGTTAATTGACCGAGGTTAACGAGATAACAAGGCCTGGAATCGGAAAAGTCACCTGACCATCGGGGTGCTAGCAACAATCCAACCTTCATTGTTTCCAACAAACGGAAAAACACCGATTGTTAAATCCAAGCTGGAGACAATGAAGGTTGGATTTTTGCTAGCACTCCGATGGTCAGGTGACTTTTCTGCTTCCAGGCCTTATCTCGTCGGCCTCGTAATTGAAGTAGTGATGTGTGTCTGTTGCGAAGGACCATTCTGCTCAGATGTCGCTGGTCACGAGCATTAAGCAGCCGTGGTCGGCCACTGCGCTGTCCATGGTGGGAGGTAATGCCTGAAATGAGGTATTCTCTGACACTTGACACTGTAGATCGAAGAATGTTGACTGGCCGCACCATTTCAGAAATCGAATGTCTCATGCGTCTATCTCCAATACCATTCCGCTTTCAAACTCTGATAATTCTCGTCGTATAACCATAATCACGTTTCAGACAACTGCTAATGTCGAACTAACAGTATTGATACCGCTCTGTCTATTTATACACATTTTACGCGATGCAAGAGACTCCTGAAAATTTCCATACGATGGTCCCATGATTTTTAATACAACACCTGTAGATGTAAGTGCCTTTTGATATTTTCGGTATTTAAAAAAATTATTAAAGCTTTAAAGCTGAATATCAGAGGCCATTTTCATTTGTTTTTGCAAGTTAAAAAAGTTTATAATAGATTAAGAACTTTGAATTTTACGTTTAAATTTCCGAAAAATTATTTTATTTCTTAATTCTTTCATATAATAAGTTTTTCTTTAGACAGATGAGAAATATAAAACATACCTCTACTATGAATGACATATTTTCAATTTCTTCAAAATCTTTTAAGACTGTCACATTGTCGTAGTTCCCAAATAAATTCACGAGACGATGCAAGAACTGGCCTTCGAGCAAACTATCTTCAGAAGTTTCGTTCTCAAGACCGGGTGGGAAAGAGTGGAAAAGCTTTCTCAAAGGCCGAAGAGTAATCTGTCATTTCAATGTGAAAAATAACGTAGTATAAATTGTTTCACTATTACAAAATGGCCATAATTAATCACACATTATTAAAGAGCATACGAGACTTGTTTTTTTTTTATTGAACATCGAAATAGCAAATACACTATTAAACTAATTACAATCGATCTATTTATAAAAAGCAATTCAATTTTCTGAATTGTAAACAATGCCACTCATTAAAAGTTATCTTTATTAAAAAAAAAAAAAATACTAGCCTGCATTAGAATATCATCAGTTGCGTTGACGTCTGGTTGGATTTCTTCTATATCGATAAATTGAATTGGAAATTTATATCTTAACACTGTTCCGAAATAATATTCCACGCTCTCAAATTTTGATTTCCAGATCGAGCCAGCTGCCATTGGCCATCCATCAAACACATCTTCAACAAAATCCTTTAAAGCTGACATTTCTTTTTCCTTATCGTAACCTGCATGAGAAACTTGAGCTACAATATTTTTTTTTTTTTAAACATCACCTGAAATTCAATTTGCATATTTAGAAAAATGGAATTTTCGTTAAATCACTATATAATAATTCCAATATTTCAATTACGTTATATAAAATTTCGAGTTTTAAAACTGCCTCACTATGAACGCATTAACGTGTAAAGATGGCATTACGCAATGCATGTCATATGCAGTGTGCATACGAGTCCTCAGTCACAGATCAAGGAAATCGAAAAATTTTCCACCATTCGAAAAAAAAGTTCAAATGTGTGTCTGTCTAAATAGCGGGCAAATTTTGTGAAATATTTTTTCAAAATCAAATTCTGTCCTGTAATAGCAAGAAATCCGAAAATATTTAAAATTATTCAAATTTAACATTTGAAGTTAACAAAAATTATCAGGCGTGATTTTTTTTTTTTTTTTTTTTTTAAACTTGGACTTGCCCTTGACGGGGATGAAATAATTCCATAGCCCTCTTCCTCGGTTAAAATAAATTAATTCTAGATTATTATTTATTTGAGGGTTTAATTTAATAAAATCTAAAGTCTGTAATTTTTCCTTAATTATTTAATATCAATTCTTGATCAAACACACCAATTGTTTCTAGCCTTAACCCTACATCTTTTTTTTTATTATTTAAAATTGTAAACTCATAATACGAGTGGTATTGAAATTACTTGGTTTTAGTAGCCAAGATAAAACAATGAAATAAAAATATTCAATGAATTCTTTTAATTCAAATGTAAGTTTGAATGATTGCAATACTTATATCACCCAAAAATCAATAAAATGTTTGAAAACAAAAGTATTAGAACTACGAATAAAAATTTTCTTACTTGTGTTGATGCAAACATGATAAGATTCCTGAAGTCTGAAAATTACATCAGGTTTCCCATAGAAATCATAGTTTTCTATTAAATCTTGGAGATTTTG
>JAHWFO010034948.1:5745253-5800414 GCA_023313115.1 Rhysida immarginata | reverse complement strand
CTCAAACGTTCAACAATGAACTCAAAGAGTTCGAAATACGTATATGTGGAATAAAATCCAGTTGTGGACAAGAGGTTGTCGTCTTATGATTATGATTAAAAAATTACGGTTTAAAACACACGTGGCGTTCCTTACACAAAACAACTACAGCTATAAATCCCTTCCTCTCCTTAATCCCTATCCCTACTGGCATGACGTCATAGCTTAAGATGTGACGTAGCGCCTTGGCCTTCTTTCAGGCAGTGGACTGCTTTCAGGGGGGTTGGTATCAGGCACTAATATGGAGTGATCTGATGTCATGCTGGGCAGTGTGACTTGGAAACAGAATGGAATGGGGCTTTAGTCGGAAGAAAAGTATGCAGTTCTTCGGAAAACGTCCCAACCCGGGACATTTCCTGACTTTTCGGGGACGCCGGGACGGGTGATGCGAAAATAGGGACGGTCCCGGGTAAAGCGGGACGTCTGGTCACCGTAGTTTAGGGCCCCATAAAAGCTGATTTGCTCAGGGCCCAAAATTTTCACACTACGGCGCTGACTATACTAACTTAACGTATCATTCATATCAACTTTTCTGTCAGGTATCACACGGCCCATTCTGACTTATTGTGGTCACATTTACAATAAATAACGTTACACTTATCAGACTTATTTAATTATGATCAAATAATTATTATTATTATTATTGTCTAACAATATTTGGGAACATATTTACTAACTTATTTTTTAAATTATTATTGTTTTTAGGAACAATTATGATTCCCTCCTTTTAAAATGAATTGAATTATTTTAATCAATAAAAATCCAATATTCAATTTATAAGCTCCAATGTATTCGTGCTAAATTCCCATTGTATATGTATACAGTTTTGCAAAGTATCTAAGATATTTATTTATTCTGCTTCTCTATATTCAGAAAACATACACACGAAAAACGGTGTGATATGAATGAAGTAATTAAATGCTTTATGATAGAAACTCTAGTCTGTTTCTTGTAAATGTAAAACTGGAGAAATATTCGTAGTAAAAATGATTAATTAAGTAATATTTAAGTAATTTGTCCATAGATGGCGCAAAACTGCAAAACTCTCAAGGTGTAAGATTTGGCGGGAACTCTTGAGAGAAGTTGTCTCATGAAGATTTGGAGAAGTCTTCCATCTACAATCCTTTAAAACTATTTTCAGTTCATAGGTATTCTTCCAACACTGAACCGAT
Organism: Rhysida immarginata; assembly: GCA_023313115.1. NCBI lineage: Eukaryota > Metazoa > Arthropoda > Chilopoda > Scolopendromorpha > Scolopendridae > Rhysida > Rhysida immarginata. Next base: position 5,799,203 of record JAHWFO010034948.1, on the reverse strand, counting down.
GAGAACAGAGCCATATATAAAGACTGGCTCTCGACGAGAAGGGTAAATCGGCACAAAATTTCCTTCAATTTCAAACGGCCCTAATTCTATACGAGTCTAAATTAGGTTCTCGCTAGTTATATGTTTATGGCGGTAAGTTTATTACTTTTTATTTCCGTTTATTTATATTTTTATAAAGTAATTGTTTAGTTTATATTATAACTATTTTAGTATATTTTTTTAGTATATTTTAGTATTTAAAATTTATGTCACCCAACAAATGCTTCCAAATTCAACTCTACGATTCCGGCTCCAACTCTACAGCCCTGCTGTTGTCTTGTTAAAAGTTTTGTATTCAACAGAATACATCCAAAAGAAATGTCAACAAAAGCGCGCATTTGAAATTTGTTTCTGGAAGAAGTAAAAAAGCAAATTTTCATTTGTTGGCGGCAAATGACTTTTCAGAAGCTATTTTTAAGTGAACTTTCCAAAGGACGGAACATACATTTCTGATAAAACTGTCAGGGTTTTTGAAGAAAAACTTCACCCAATTCTAAACCAGCATTCCCACATACGCAGAGGACAGAGAAGATTTTGAAATGTTCATAAAGATCAACATCTACAACTGCGTGATTTGACACAGAAAAAAATCCACGTGCTTCAATGGAAATAAAAGATGTATGACCCCTTTCTCTTTCTTTTTCCTAAGATGCAAAGGATCTATCTGGATGAGCTGCAATAGCTTATTTCACAATTAGATGAAGCCGACTCCTTACATCATGCGCTCCACTGTATTACTTCGGACCAAACTTAGATGTACTGAATATCCCAAAAATGATCGACGATTTGAAAAATCAATTAACGAAAAACGGAAAGCGTTAGAAATGTACGGTTTGCTGCGTTGTGCATAGGAATTTATTCACACCGTCTGATCGGCATTCGACTAGCGTGTACTTCGAAAATGGTTTTTTCGTTGGAACAGCGGATATTTCTTGTTTTGGAGTTTCATCGCCTGGAAAACATTGTTTTATTGTTTTTCCCGTCAGCAGCGCTATCTGTTGGCGAACTTTATAACTAATTTTGAAACTTGGAGCGAATAAATTCCCTGGTTTCCTAGTAGAACGCACCAAACCGTACATTTCTATCGCCTTCCGTTTTTCGTTAATCGATTTTTTCAAATTGTCGCTCATTTTTGGGTCACCTGGTAGGTTCCTCGGTACATGATAATCGCTTATTACATGGATCTGCTGTATATTTTCTTCTGGTGATTAGTTCGTACCACTCTTAGCCGCGAATATCGCTGAGATTTGTTCTGATTTACATACATCTATCTATTTTTCAAAACCGAATTTCTTCATCTATGTGCTTATCATTCAGACCTGGCGGCCTTTTCATTTTTTACCTCGTAAATAACATTTGCCTTACAAAAGGCCTCTTCTTAACTTCTCTTCAAATTCCATGCTATATTTCATATTTACCATTAGTGATAATAGCGGGATTTTTTTCGTTTAAATTTTAAAATTCGCTTATTTTCAGTCTCATAAATTTATCTTACAGTTTCTCCGTCGGAACAAATAACACGCGGACAGTGACACTATTTAAAAGCATGCGCCGACGAACTGGCCCATCCATGAAAATCGATGAGACGCGCTCTTCGGCTTCGTCATTGTTTATGAGACATTCAGGAAAAACTCTAAAACCGATCACACTCTCCTATTCGAATTCCATAATTAAAGAAGGTTAAGAAATTTTTTTCATATTGTTCTTTATACGCTTACGCGACTGTATAAGCAATCTCAATACAAGGTGACCATTTGAGTTTTAAAAGATATGTCGCATGTTATGAAACCGAAACCATGTTATATGACATTCGTTGTGGTTTCTCTTTTTGTTTAAACCACGGTCTATAGATATTCATGGTCATCGAGCTTCGGCCATTTTCCATTGTTTCGAGAAGCTAAAGAAAACAGATCGCGCTAGGTGCCGCATAGATCGAATCAGGGCCGACCGTGACCTGCGATAGAGGTTTTTCATTGAAACTGAAAATGAAAGTAAATTTTCTGTCTGTCGATAGGGCGGCGCTGCAGGCGTTTTTGGGCCGAATGTACATGCAGCGCCACTTTTCAATAGAGTTCCCGCCCTATTGGGAGCTAGAAACTTTAGCTTCATTTTAACAATGGAGCTCGATGACCATGAATATCTATAGACCGTGGTTTAAACTAGTGATGTCCGTTGGATCCGGATCTCTGATTCGGATCTGATAATATCCGGATTCGGATCTAGAAATATCCGTATCCGGATCTCGGATATCGGATCCGGATTTCGGATCTCTGATATCGGATCCAGATTTCGGATATCGGATATCAGATCCGGATTTCGGATCTCGGATTTCGGATCCTTTCGCTGGATGCGTATTAAGACTAATTAGGACTTAAGAGGACTAGGCTATCACTTAATAAAAGCTTTTATAAACTGCTTTCAGAAAAAGTTTGCATATACACAATTTCCTGTCTAGGATCCGATTTTCGGATCTCGGATCGAAGATCCGGATCTCAGATCTCGCATCCAAGATCCGGATCAGAGATCTCGGATTTCTGACCAACATCCGGTTCTCGGATCTCGGACCTGGGTCCGAAAAAAAATCCGGATAACCGGATCTTGAATTATCCGGATCTTGACATCACTAGTTTAAACTAATGATGACGATTTCAAGTGTCATTCGTGAAGAGATGCTAACATTAACTTATATGTAATATTTTGAAAATGAAGATTGTTTCTCAATTATAATATAGTATTTTATTACATTTTTTATCTTAAATAAATATACTGCTTAAGAAAATAGATTTTCTACATTATTTTTTTTCATTCTTTCATACAGAACTGGAAGTGTTAATCCAAAAATGAAAGAAATATTAGTACAGTATACATTTGTCCGATCATATTTTTCCTCCTAAATTTATGAACAAACATTTAAATTGATTTCATGTATGTACACTGCATTACAATTGAGAAATTACAATCCAATTAGCATTAAAACAAGCATAACAGTTTTTCTACATGTCTTTTATTCTTTTTTTATCTAATCTTGTTAAATAACACTTTTAACATTTTGCCCTGATACTTATTGTAAAAACAACATAAAATATTTTTCGTATAATCAATTACGTACAACAGTTGTGTACACTAACTTAGGAACAATTATATTTGTCTATACATAAAACCATTTTTTGTCAAAAAATGAGAAGAATGAGAAATATTAAAATGAAATTCTCAATAGCGCAAATGAATGAAACATGTATAAGTGAACAAAAAAGAAGAAAATTATAATTTACAATTAACTTTTTCAAATGACAATCTTTCTCGGTGAATAAATGATAAATTGACATTTTTAATGACAATGTACAACGAAATGACAATGAAATAATAAATCAAAAGTGCATTCACGTAACAATGATAAAGGTATAAAAAATTCTTTATCAACAAATATACAAAATCAACGAGATTTTCATTAACATAAGGAGCAACTGATCGTATTATATAAAGTTGTTCGTTTTCTTTACATTTAGAGTATAAAACTATAGAATCTGCTAATTTTCTTTTTTATTCAACTACAATTCTAATTACATAACAATTTATTCCTCTCTCGTCAATGACCAGAAAATGTTTAGTTACACTAAATTAATTTCAACAAACACAGGCGGTGGTGAAGTTTCATTTTGAATAAAATTATTTTTTGGCACTTCGTCTAAACTGTGTAAAAGGCTAGTACATCATTTATGGAATTAATAATAATTCGAATAATATTCATTACTCAAAAACAGACTATTCTGTAAGTTTAAAAAAAAAAAAAACATGATCTAGAATAAGTAATCCGAGAAACAAATTTCTCAGAAATACACATTTATTTAGCTGAACTGTTATTTTATTTTTTTCAGTTTTAATAATGTAGAGGTAAAGTTATTTACGTATAATTATCATTAACAATCAATCAATGATATTGAATACCGACACTTTGTAAAGGAAAAAAAATCACTTTTATTATTTTTATCACATGTATGGACTGCAAACTACCGCAACGTTAGAATATATAAATAGGCGTATACTATGGAATGGATATTGTCAACTAACACTAATGAAAAGTGTATGTGTGTGTGCTTTTATATCCTTGTAATACTGTAAGACAGCTATGGAACTTATTTACAAATTTTTTTTGAAACAAGAGTTGGAAGGTTTTTTGGTAGTCAGTTTTTTAAAAGCAAGAGTGTAATCTAAGTAAAGCCTTTTTTTTTTATTTTCTTGAAAGAGGTGGAAAGTCATAATTTAAATTCATTGGCTAATTGATGTTCGATTGGTGGCATTTTTATCTTTTATAGAAGCAAATAGAAGGCATCTACCTTTCTTTTGTAGATACAAATAACAAATAAGCAGCACTTCTATTGCAGTGGTCTAGAAAACAGACCGATTATCATCTTACAGCTCAGAGATGAATGTTAAAATGAGATGGATGTGTAGTTTAATTTTCTTTTTACATGATAAATTTATTGGATCTCATGTGTGAATGTATAGTGTTTATGTTTGTTTTGTGTGTATTTATATTATATATATTACTTCACTTGAGCACATTTAGTATTCACGAAATATTTTCGTAAGGATTGGTTCACTCAGTGTCATATCACAGGCAAACACCCTGTAAAGTTTTCTATACACTGTCACTCATAAAAATATTTGGAATGTATTTCAAGGTAAATGTATTTAAATTTTTTGAGTCCTCTATAATATTTAATTTTTTTTTCAATTACTGAATACTTTTTAAATTTGCCTTGGAAAACGATAAACTCAGACATAGTCGTCTTTAAAAATTTTCCAAAATTTTTTATATATATTAAATGCCATCAAGATCAAATAAGCTAAGCTCTTAACCAAGATTTTACAATGTTTATATCAGTCAATGAATGTAAATGTAAGCAAAAGCTTACATGAAGGCTTACTTTAAAGCGATTCATATAAAATATATTAATTTGAGCATTCGCCTTCGAATAGTTTTTTGTTCGTAAAATATATATAGATTTATGTGTATATATAGATCAATTAAAATTTTAATAGCTAATTTTATATGATATGCTTATCTTCTATACCACCGCTCAACTTAAGAAATGGTTATTCTTAAGCATTTTGATTGGACATTACATCTGTGAGGAATGACAAGAAATGAGAAATGGGCAAATATTAAAAAATAATATTTAAACATCAAATTACAGTAATAACTTATTGAATAAATAAATTAAAAACATTTCCTACCCGCAATAAGTCATATTCACAAGTTTTACCAAGGTTTGTTTTCAAATGTATTATTAACAAATATGCAATGATGATTTAAAAATGAATGAATAAAAATCGTTTGTAAAGAAATGAGGAAAAAAATATAAGTAATGAAGGGGATAATAAATACATGACTTTTTTTCACGTAATGATCAGTACACATCACGAATCACAGATTCTGTATTAAGAGACGTACTTTTAACCTGAGACAGGGATCAAATATTTTCACCTTCTACACATGAGAACGCACCAGTCACTCACTCTCACAACGTCGTCGATGTGGAATATGAACACTCTTCATTCACGCCTTGATTGAAAAAAATAAAAGGATCTCTTCGCCCACGGCCTCTATCTTCTGTTTATTTTTTATTATTATGTTGTATTTATTTATATATAAATAATTTCTGGCTTCTTCTTGCTTTTCGTGCTAGAAGCGAAAGACACTATTGCCAATAGATAAATGGACAGACGGCGACAACCCGTGTAACTAGATGGTGGTCTCGAAAGTGCACTGGACTTTGAAAGCAGGATTGTCGAAAGATCTCTCCTTAGCCAACTGATTACAGTCCATGGTGAGACCATCATCGCCTACCTCCACCTCGGCTTCGATTTGCGTCTCCGGCGGAGGCTTCGGCGTCCGGATCCCCCAGTCGCTTGAAGGCCGTAGACACGCCTTCAACTTCTGAATAACGAAAGAAAAAAGGTAAAATGAGCACGGGCGGAAATATTTCTGGCTGAAATTTTTAACAAATAGTTTTCTTCAACTAGTTTTCAAGAATAATACAAATATCAATTACAAATAAGTGTAATAATTGATATTATTCAGAATATTATAAGGTAAAGGAAATGTGATATTGTTTTGAAATAGCGGTTTCGTTTGAAAATATACGGTACAGGATCTACATACACCAATTAAAATTTTAGTATTACATCATAATCTATCCTTACAGTCAAAGAAATTCGGATCTTGCAATAATTACAAAATTAATGCCCTCAAGAAGAGTATATGACAGCAGCGGAACCCAGAGTTCAAGGAAATTGTCCTGTGAAGCTGACAAAGTGGGGGATAAAATGTGGAAGTAAAAACTGGGGTTAAAGGTGAGAGATAAAGAAAGGGTAAAAAAAAAAATAAAAAAAAAGGTAAGGACAATCCGCCCCAACTTTCATAATAATGTAGATGTTGCCTAGAGGAATCTGCATGTCACTCTTTACACACCTGTACAAAGACCAGATAGCCCCGTAACTCCGACCTCGTGGGCCAATCGAAACTATCAAATTAGGTAGTGAGTAGGACATGCCCAAAATAAGCTACATACAAAATTTTTACCATTTGCGTTAAAAAATGTAGAAAATATGAAGGGGAGAGACGACCAATAACCAGCTCCATTCTTCTGCTACTTACTAATTGGAAATAATAGGCAATAACTATATAGGGTATTCCATAATGAGTGAACAAAAACTTGATAAATGGCTTATGGGTGATTCTAAGCAAACAAGTTCATATGAACATGGATACGAATTTGAACGATAACTGAGATAAGAACAGAAATAAAAATGTCGCCACCAAAATAAGCAAGGTATAACTCGGGTTCTATAACATCTAGGATGACGAAATTTGGTAGAATAATAGGGTATGTATAAATGTGTATACCGTTAAAATTTGATCGAATTCCAACGAGTAGTTTCCGAGTTACGCATTCAACATAGTAACACGTGCTGGTTAGTATGTTCGTGTTATTACTCTATTCAATCAAATTTTAACGGTATACACAATTGTATGTAACCTATTATTACTCTATATTTCATCATCCTAGATGTTATAGAACCTGAGTTATTAACTTTTTGATCTTGGTGGCGGCATTTTTATTTCTGTTAATATCTCAGCTATCGTTGAAATTAAGTTTTTTATTAGAGTCAACCATGTTATCATGTTCACTCATTACTGGACACTGTATAAGAAAAACTCTTACGCGCTCCTTTTGTATTTATTATAACGTATGGTTTTTGTCTCGATAGCGGCCTAATTTTACAATATCGTTTACAAATATATAATAATTCTAAGTTGGAATCACTTAAGACTCCTGACAAAAGACTGACTTCAGAAATTACATTGTATGTTTTTTTTTTCCTTTTCAAATGAGGATATAAAAATGAATTCCAAATTTCAAAGTATTATCTTTTCAACTTCCATATGAAAAAAATGTGTGAGTGAATTAAAAACTCAAGTAAACCCTCCTAACATTTGCTAGCTTAAAGTGTTGGAACATTGATAATATCTGGTTATTTCTATAATTTATATGAATGAAATTTATTCTTACACACGTATTGCTAAATTTCTTAAATCTAAAATAAATGATGAGTAATATCTTCTTTCATAAGATTATTAATGCTGAAATTAGATCAGATACTTGGTTACTTAATTTTAATTGTCGTCGTAATTTGCATAAATACCGACTGTCTGATGAATTTGGAAATAATTGTTTTTTATTGTATCAGGTTGTTGCAAAAGTTTCTTCCGGTTCTAGAACCCGTACCCAAGAAGGGCTCATTTTCCGAAGGGGGTTTTCATATTTTTTCAAACAAATTATTGCATTCGATTCCTGAATATCTTTGCTATATTACATCCAAGAATCAACTTTCTGACTATACATCTGTGAGTGCCATCAACGGTCTGAAATGGACCTTTCACGCGAGCATATTCGAGCAATAATCTTCTACGAGTATTCTGGAAAGATCAGTGCTGCGCAATGTCACCGAAACATTTGCCAACGTTTAGGTGATGGCACTGTTAGTTTACGTACAATAGAGGAATGATATCGCTGGTTCAGACGCGGAGATAGCACTCTTCAAGATGCACCTCTCTGGTCGGCCAATCATGATTTCAGATGATGATCTACGCCAAGCAATTGATGAAGATCACAACAATGTAACAACGAGGGAACTCGCAGAACAGTTCAAGGTTCACTTTTCAACCATTGCCCGGCATCTGCATGAGCTGAATCTGTCATTCAAGTTCAATCGTTTTTGTGTTGAAATAAAAATCCGGAAAAAACTTTTGCAACAACCTGATATTATTAAGCCGTTTAATAGAAATGTTCCCTGCCTTTTTTTTTGGGTGGGTGGGGGATCACGTGTCCTGGGATCTCCCGTTTGGTGACCCAGCCTCCATTTTGGAAATTAAAATTTTTTAATAAAAAATATCAAAATGAAATGAATAAATGGAATCCTTTCAACGTGCACAATTGGTCTTGAACGATTTTGCGCTTCTGCCTTAGCCATTTAGGAGATTAATATCCAAGGACTTCGTCAGTTCTGCTCAAGAAATTTCTTGTGCTAAGTTGAGTAATGTTTTTCAGTCTCAAACGGTAAATTGTAAACAAATTATTTTTTTCAAAATTATGTCAAAATTGTTATCAGGCTACAAATGTCAAAATTGTTATAAGGCTAAAATTTGTTATAAAATCTAAAAATTGGCTTATTTTAAATAATTATTGGTTTACTAGGAAAAACTTATTCATCCTTTTGAATTAAACCTGTTAGTTTGTGAAATTTCACGACTTTGTTGGCTTTTTTAAATTAATTATTGTTGACGTTTTAAATCTTCTAATAAAGATTAATATTGTGGTGTTTATTGCAGAATACAATGAGTGGCTAATTTATTAGGCACACAACCTCCGAAGAAAGTGAATTACAATAATTTGGTGACGTGATCATATAACAAGAAATTTCGGTACTTGTATTTGAATACTCTTCGCGATTTAGTGATTGCAAGATGGGCAAACGTAAGGATCTGAGCGACTTCTATAAAAGAATGATAGTTAGTGCAAGTGCACAGGAGCTATTATCTCTTAAACATTAACATTTTGGGATTTTTCAAACACAAATACGCATAACTCGCCAGACATTGGAAGTATGGGTGTTCTCAACCCAAAAATATGAAAATTTGCTTCTAGTTAGCCCTGTGAATGCTTATTTTTAATAAACATTTCTTCTAGTCAGCCCTGTAAATAAGAACATCGCATGTCCGACGAATCTCGATTTTCATTAAAACATACAGAGGACAGTCAGGATATATGACATCAATAAAACGAAACGATGGACCCCTTCTTCTGCTGCAACAATTTTATAAGGACCTAACCTAACCTAACACTGGAGGATTGTTCATTACGTGGTGAATATTTTCGTGGCAAAGCTTGGGTTCACTGATTCCCAAAGAACAAACGTGGAATATTTCCATCCACAGCATATCTGAATCTTTTTGCCGACTAGATTCACCTGTTCATACTCAGTCTTCCTCCAGCGCAAGGACATTCTCAACAGGGCAATGCTCTATGCCAGAGATTGATAGTGAGCCTGAAAACGAATTAAGTCTTCTTCTAAGGCGATCTCCAGATCTGAATCTGATGAACATCCGTGGTATTATGTTTGACAAGGCCATCCACGTTCGAATTCACCAATCTCCAATCTGTCAAAATTGAGGTGCTGCCGTCATGGTGGATCTATATATTAATACGTGAACGTCGAAATTGAGGAACATTTTTGGGGTATTTATTATAAAAAGAGAGGAATGAAACTTATTTCATTCAAAAGGTACTGTGCCATAGAAGCGCAGAAAAAAAAACAAGTCTCTGCGACCACAATTGACCGAGATATAAATTAAAAACCTATACCGATAGGATGCTAATAGATGCCGATAGATGGCGTCCTATGTCCATCAGTGAGAGTTCAATTCAATTCGCGTGAGATTCGTCGATTCAATTGCAGTGAGAGATGCATTTCAATAATATTCGTAGCTACAATTCATCGTTTACACAATTGGTCATATTTCGAACACAGACGATGTTAGTATGATTAAAATTGCCTGAAGGCCATTTTCGTAAACACAGTCCATGTACGAAGAATCTGAGTTGTAACAAAGCCTAATAAAACGGAACTCAATGAATAATGTACATGCTACATAATTAGAATTTTAAATATTTCTAATTTTTCCAACTGAAAATCTTATTCTCTCCGCTTTGTGAAATTATTAATTTGTTTGCAGATTCTATCCATTTAAGGTTTATTTAAGAATATACAGTAGTTTTATCATTAGCTCTTGTAATATTAATTTGAACAAATCCTTTAGGGAGAAGCCTGTAATGCCTAAGGAATGCTGATGCCTTTGTTTATTCAATGAGATATTTAGTTTCAGGAATCAGTCTATGTGTAAAATTGCTATGCTTTTTATACTTGTTTCTTACTTCGAGAGCTGTTCCTTCTTCTTCTGTGACGCAGAACTTATGAATGGCGATGGTAACGATGACGAAGACTGGCATGACGGCAGCGATCCACCCGATAATATTGGCCCACAATGGGTAGATATAATCTCCTAGCCTCGCTGGTTCATATTCAATCCAGTTGAAAATGAGAACGAACTGAAAACAAACAAGTATCATTAAAATATTTGTTTAAATATTATATTTTATATCAATTTTTATTATCTGATTTTTATACGTATATCAATTTTCTGATGATCAAAATATCATTAAAATTCTGTTTCAGTAAAGAAGCGGATATGAAAAACAAGTGTAATAGTAATTTTACTCATTCAATGAAATAAATTTTTTTTAAATAGTGTTTAGTTTTATATAACACTATTAAAATTAACTAAAGAATATTCCATTCATATGCTCGTTTATTGCTAACTGATCCATAAAGAGATACGGGGAAAGATAATAAAGACTCTATAGTGCAACATGGAAGAGTTTTGTAATTAAAAACATGTAATTATGTTGCGCTATAATCTATTGCGAATTTTTAAACATTTTTTATTGAAAGTATATGTTTATCATTATTGATTTCATAAAGCTAAAGAATAAGAATTAAGTTACGTCTAAAGGTAAAGCTCGTGCTATCTGTTTCAAGGTTTATCAAAATGCTCTCACCAGAAGGGTCGCTGGAGTAAGTAATTTCCACATTAGTTTCCAAAAGAAATGCCATCGATGAGACTGAAAACCTATCATTTCTTCAATATTCTGAAGAAATCGTTCAGCTCCTGTTAAAAGTGAATTAAACGGTATTGAAGGAACATTACAAAGTATTATATAAAGAAACTAACTTGATTACTTACAGGGTGAATACAAAAGTCTGAACCCCCCTTTTATTTTTTGAACCGAAGCAGATATGTCAATTTTGATGAATCCAATGAATAGGAAGTTGTGGGTGGCCTATCCCATGGTGCACTTTTCATCATCCCAAATATGCAAATTAGGACACATTCAAAATTTAACTCAAAAACCGTAAGGGATAGAGAAAAAACCCAATTGCAAACTTGTTCAGCATAAAAAAACAAACAAAACAAAAAATCCAAATCGGACCAACCAATCACCCACAATCACGTGGTGAACTGTTTGTAGCTTACAAACAGTCACACTGCACAAAGAAAACTGAATGTTGATATTTCCATCATGTAAAGCATGCAAATCAAAAAATTAACATAAATTACCATACTCACATTCATTTTCATGCGGAAAAGCAAATAAAAGGCATGTTTCAGCACACAGAAGACAGAACAATTCCAGGATGGCAAGCTACACTGTTCCGGAAATGGTCAACATGATCTTCTGCTTCGGAGAGGCAAGGAGAAACCTACATGCTGCCAGATGACAGTCTACATCGAGACAGATACCCTAACGAACGCCATCCATCTCGTCAAACAATGCGTCACATTATTCAAAGATTCGAGGCTACAGGGAATGTTAATGCAGAACGAGGACGACCAAGGGCACAAGGCGACGAGGTTACAACAACACTAGTTCTGGCTACAGTTACTGCAAATCCCCACACAAGCAGCAGAGCAATTGCTGCAGACATTCGGTGCCATCAGAGAACTGTTCTCAACATTCTATACGCACATCATTTTCACCCATACCATATTCATTGTCACCACGAGTTACTGCCATTGGATTATGTTGCTAGGGCCGCCTTCTGCAACTGGTTACTTACCTGCCTGGATGACAATCCAAACTTCATTCATAAGGTGTTGTGGACAGATGAAGCCCAGTTCACCAGGGATGGAGTTATCAACAGGCACAACCATCATCATTGGGCAGACTCGTCAACTCGTCAAGTGAACTGGAGAATCAATGTGTGGTGTGGATTGTACAATGACACTGTGGTTGGACCGTATTTTAACGATCGAACACTGGCTGCAGAACGCTACTGGGCTGAAATTCTCAACGTGGTAGTCACAGACTTCATTGACAATTTGCCATTGGCCTCGTATAAGCGCACGTGGTTTCATCATGATGGAGCTCCTCCACATTACGGGTTGGTCGTTCGCGAGCGTCTAAGTGAGATGTTTGGACAACAATGGATTGGCCGAGGAGGACCAGTTCGTTGGCCACCCTGCTCCCCTGATTTTACACCACTTGACTTTTTCTTGTGGGGATACCTGAAGGACAAGGTTTATGCTACGCAGCCTGCCTCACTGGAGGATCTGGTTCAACGAATCCAGGAAGCGTGCCGAGGAGTGACACCAGCCATGCTTGCCGGTGTTTTGGCGTCAGTTAGGTTCCGTGCCCAACTGTGTTATGGTGCCCACGGTCGTCACATCGAGCATTTTGTTGATTAACTTTTTTTTTTAAACTGTTTGAAGTAACTTGTTTGTGCAGTGACTGTTTGTAGCTTACAGTAGGTGCCCACGTGATTGTGTGTGATTGGTTGGTCCGATTTGGATGATTTTTTTTTTGTTTTGTTTGTTTTTTTATGCTGAACATGTTTGCAATTGGGTTTTTTTCTCTATCCCTTACGGTTTTTGAGATAAATTTTGAATGTGTCCTAATTTGCATATTTGGGATGATGAAAAGTGCACCATGGGATAGGCCACCCACAACTTCCTATTCATTGGATTCATCAAAATTGACATATCTGCTTCGGTTCAAAAAATAAAAGGGGGGTTCAGACTTTTGTATTCACCCTGTATATTGGTATGTTTAACTGCTTCATTTCACGCATTCTTACCGTAAACCCAAGCAATGACCACACATTCGGTGATGGCGATGAGCAGCACCGACCAATTGGCTGCGTACTTGTCCATCAGCTGAAGCCAATACATTCCAGCCTGAAACGAAGTTACCAAAAATTAAAATGTAAACATAGATGGCAAAAATGTTTTTTTTTATTGATTAATTACTAGATTATTAGCAACTGCCAACTTATCAGGTAACGTCTACTCTATCTTGGAATAAATAAGAGTTGCTTCGAAAAGAGCATAATGTGAATTAGACAGATATCTAAATATTAGATTTCCTCTTACGGATATAGTAGTATATGTACATTAGCACTTAATTCTGAAAGACCTTTACCGAAGGAGATACAAATGAATGTAAGGAACGATCTTGCTTCAAAAAAAAGCGGCGTCTATCTCAATAAACTATTCCACACTTGTATAATGAAAACATATTATAAATGATATACGTTGTCGTCTTTCTAAAAATCTGTTTGATGACGTGAGAAAGAAAATAATCTTTGATATAATAAAGCCCTCATTTCTCATATTTAACGCTTTTGGCGTTGCAGTTAGAAATGGTTTAGGAAGCTACTCATTCTTTATCACAAAAAAAATTATATTACAGAGAGTGATCGTCGCTTACTGACAATATTGTTACTCACATTCTTAATAATTTTTGTTCTACATAATGTAAGTGCATCTTCTCTATAAACAAGAGTGAACGTGTGCAGTTATTTTTTAAAAGTATTCAGTGAAATATTATTCACAATAATAAGGAACGAAAAATAGTTAAATATATCTAAAATTGTATAATAAATTTGTTTCCAAGAGTAGATCAAATTATTACTATGTCAATTGCGTTTTTACAGTATTTATTAATAATTTATTGTCTGATAACCTTGGCAGTGCAAAAAAATTTGACTATGCCCAGTGAATTAGCAAAATATTTGACCGAATTCACTTTGGAAAAATGGAGGGGGTGAGTTCGACAACTAGATATATTCTTCAACGAAGAAAATTTGATAAAAAGCATTTAATACATGATTTAGCGAGCGATATGTCATAGTGATAGAATAGAATGTAAATTGGCGATCCCGATTTTAAATTTAACTACAAAAGGCATTTAATATGAATAAAGATAATTCTCACTCAACAATAATAAAATTGGAAACAAAATAATTCTCATAAAAATCCAGAAGAAGCATTTTTTTGAGTTGGGTGAGGGATTAAAACCATATAAGAGCACGAAAAGAATCTGAGACTTCTCGTATTTGAATAATGCTGCCGATTTAATGTTTTTGTTTTTTACTTCATTGTTGTTAAGAATAATTATTTTCATTCAGCAGTGTTGTTATTTTATTTATATGTCATTTTTTTCATCATTTTCATTTGTTTTCTAATTTAATCCCATCATTTTTGAAAAACTGTCTTTTAAATATGACTTACTCCTTTCATATACTCCTCCACAGAGTCTAATTAACCAAATTTTGCATTAATTAAGTTAATCTTTATCTAAAATGTATTCGTTTATTATATCAAAATACTTGTTTTTTATTGTTGTTTCTTTGTTGATTTTGTTTTTATTTATTTAAATAAGGAATTTGGAATAATGATGGTTTCATTTCTTACATTAGTGGTGAAAATGAGACCTCCTAAATAGCCGAAGATGCTTGTGGCAAGCACCACCCATGTCTTCCATTCTCGCAGGTTGGGGAATCGGTCGAGGATGGCCGTGCTCACGGTCTCCATGAGGGCGAACTGACTGTCGAGTCCGAGCGTGAGCAGCATCACGAAGAAGAGACACGCCCATAGCGGCGACACTGGCAACCTCGCCACGATCTCCGGATACACGATGAAGGCTAAACCAGGTCCTAGAGGAAGAAAAGAAGCGAAGGTAAGACATATTAAAGAAAATTTTAGGGAAGGAAAATATATTGTTAAAATGAAACACTTCATAGGGAAGTTTCAATTGGCAGCCCTTCAGCCCAGAGTGGAACATAAAACCAAACTTATTCAATAAATAAAGGGGCAATGAAACGCTATATGTGGTGATCTTAGCGATTTTGATCATGGATGAATAATTGGCGCAAGACCGATGAGTCTTTCTATCGCCCAAGATTCTTGAGACAACTGTATTAAAGAC
Source organism: Rhysida immarginata (assembly GCA_023313115.1). NCBI lineage: Eukaryota > Metazoa > Arthropoda > Chilopoda > Scolopendromorpha > Scolopendridae > Rhysida > Rhysida immarginata. The sequence continues at coordinate 5,783,772 of JAHWFO010034948.1, read as the reverse complement.
ATGCGAATATCCAATGACGGTGTGCCAGCATCCAGCGAGGACCACTGATTACTGGAAATCAGGCTCGTACAGACCGAAATGGCGCAGATGAACTCATGGCAGTTTCAGAGAGCGCACTATACAGCGTACGCTACATACCCAAAGCTATGCCATCCCTATATTAAAACCGAACTTCTGCAGAGCGGCGCCTACTCAAGGATTAATCTGATATGATCAGATAATTCTCGTTTTCAAGTATATCGAACTGATGATAGAGTGAGAGCCCGGTGTAGATACCATAAAGGAAGTTTTAGCTCTGTGATCATTGGGGAACCTTTTTATCAATTTCACTTTAGGCCCCTTAATATGTCTTGAGAGGTCCCAGATCGAAATGTACATTTGTGCCAATAAATGTCAACTTTTTGTGGTCAAGTGGATTTTGTGTCTCCTATTTCTTCCACCAAGATGAGTATAATTACAAAAGTTGGTAAAAGGGGGGATAACGATTCTTTAGTCGTTTCGTCTATGTATTAATCTGGTAAGTGCTAACGGCTTGTTTTAGTAAAATTGTAATGGCTCGAATTCTAATAGTATAAAAAGTAAGCTTTTCTCGTCATTTCTGAAATGGGAAATTAATAAAAGTTAGTGGTAAGAGATTTCATTAATAAGATAATCAGATAATATAATACTTGCCTTGGTCAACCACTTTATTCACTTCAACATGTAATTCATGCGCCAAATACCCGATCACTGAAAAGATGACGAAACCGGCAAAGAAGCTGGTGACAATATTGCTCACCGAAACAATGAGTGCGTCTCTGTAATTTAAGTAAAATTGTATTACAAATTTAGTTTTATATCTAGATTTTTGTTTTTTTTTGAATTCCTTATTTAAAGTATTTATGTATTTTCACTTAATCATTTTAACTTATACCGCATTTTCCGAAATCAAGGTCAGTTTATTTAATTATAAGAAAATTCCGCAAAGTTTTGAATATTGACGATAATAATTTGTTAAATATGAATTTAAAGCACTTTTCACTAAAACCATTAAGGTATTATAAACTTATAAAAGAGAATCAGTTGAAAATAAAATAAAATATTTAAGCAAGAGTTTTGGATATTAAGATTTACTGCAAAAACGAACGCCGCACATTAAGAGAGAAGACGAATGAAGATAAGCAAATGAAAGGCTCGGTGCAATAAGGACCTAACCCACAGGAAGAAGTTTTTGAGAAAAGTGGTGTTAAATTGTTTAAAAATCTGTAAATCTGTATGGTTGATGTTTTGCTTTACTGTGATTGCAGTTTACTTCTGCAATTCTTACTGAAACATATTGTAAATGGATTTCACAAGCAGTAATTATTATATTTAGTGAGAATTTTGTTATTGCCTCAAACCCTTCAAATAATAAATGATGATTTCAGAGAATCAAAAGTGATTGATTATTGAAACAATGAAAAACAAACAGACAGTGGTTGGGAATTTGAATTCGACTTTTGAAATTATGACAGATATCAAAGGGAATTCGGATTCTGATCGGAATGGAGTCCCCTCAAAGCCATAGAATATTTGGTGATCAGTATTCGAACTCTTGAAGGTTAGAAACAACACGTTGACCTGATTTCGCTAAATCTAAATAAGACTTAAACTGGCCTTAGCCAGGACTTTTGCTGAATTTAACAACGGCTTTTCTTGAATTCAGTATAACTTACAAGAGGGGATTAGAGTTTCGTTAACTAGAATTATTATTTTCCAGATCTTGCTGATGATTCTTTTGAAGAACTTAAATAGATGTGCACATAGAGACTGCAATGTTAAAGTAATGGGTGTGAAGAGAAGTGGCTGCCATGTTAAAGTATCCATATTTTATTAGAGCCACAAGGATATATATTAGGCAAAGCTCTGAATCATTTCAAATGTTTCATTGAAAAAAAGGAATTCTGTGGGTGATAGAAATAACTGAAGTCAGATACGGATTCAACACAAAAAAAGCATAAGAATCGGCTCTTAATGTTAAAAAAGTTTTTAAAGTTATTTTCTGTTGGCCTGTATTATTAGACTTAACACATTTTTTTTTTTTTTTTACATTTTCATGATTTGCATGTTATTGATCACAAACTAAGACTGTAGAACTCAGTTGCAGTGCACATGTTTTTTATGTTTCCTGTGGTTTTAGATCCCCTCTTTAAACGTGACATGCTGGCATGTGTTTAGCAAGAATCAGGATATTGCGTGGACAATTAGCGTGTTAACCGCGTCTTCCACATTTTGAGAGTTTTCCTATTCATTGGTTCTTTACAGATTGTTCCATAATGAATAGTTTTGTTTGTATTAAACACCTAAAGCAGAATTATCTTGTATTTCTTCTTAGAGGTTTTGACTATAAATTCATTTAAAATCTATTGAAATTTCTTGGTCTTGGTCTTATCTTTCTGAAGACTTGTTTCTGATTTCTGTAAATAACATTATACTTATTTTAAATATGTAGTCGAAGGCTGATTTTTTAACTGCATTCTTATTGCGTTTTCATCATTTTGCTCAGCTTTTACAAAGATATAGTCAACAGAACTATAACTAATATATTGAGTGCGTTTCAAATAGAATAAGTGTGAATAAAGAAATCAGTCGTTCAAGATACTATTCTCTATCACTTTTGCTGACTTTATTACGGTTGTTGCATTGTTCTTTTAATTCTTTTATAATTCTTAATTAAGAGACATAAGCATGATAATTTAGTAAGGGAAGTACGAGGTGCATTCAAATTGTAAGAAAAGTACTTGCGCCAGAATGGTGAAACTACTCTCATTTCCAGACATTTTTCATAAAATCTACGCCACGACTGCATGGCCGCTGTGAAATTTTCTTGGGGATCTATCGAATCAACTGGAAAAGCGTTGATGCACATGTAGAAGGTGTCAACATTGCCTAATACACTGCTATGTTTGTATTCTTGTTTTCGTTAGTCGGTATTTCAAGTCTTCAGGAAGGAAATCCCAACTTTGAAGCAATCTCTTCCACAGTCAATCGGCGGCATTCTGAAACCACTTCTTCCACTCATGCATAACGTTTCATTTCAGCAAGTGCCAGCGTCTTTTAAAACATATTTCTATCTGTTCCCATTCCAGAGCAAAAAAAATAGATCTTACAATTTGAATGACTTGGTATAAATAAGTAGACCGATAATTAAAGAAGTCTATCTCCTTCCTCCCTTTAACGATATATCAATATTTCAAAAGGCAACTTACTTGTAACAGTTGTTATTAAACTTATTATACGATGATAGAGTAATCAAACCTCCCCAAGCAGGGCTAAGAGCGAAAAAAATCTGTAATGCAGCGTCTCCCCAAACCTAAAAAAAAAACAAAATGTGAATGCAGGTTTAATAAAACTTTGTCACGTGAGTTTATACCTTTTCAAATTCGAAAGTGTCATGGGCGTCTTTATCGTGTTACCTGAGCCGAAAGTAGGCGACTCCAGTCGGGAGTGAGGTAGAAAAGGATCCCGTTTCCAGCTCCTGGCAAAGTGACTCCTCGGAAGAACAGAATCACAAGGACAACGTAGGGGAAAAGCGCAGTAAAATATACCACCTGTAATAAAATAAGTATTTGGTTAATGGTCCCGCAATGCATATTTATTTCTTAAGAGAAGAAGTATTTAAAAGAGATCAATTTTTTTTTAGTTATTCTAACTTTCTCATTATATCATGTATATTATGATGCAAAATCGAATCTAATTGCGGGACCCGTAAAGTTTAGAATCAATATAATGCTAAATACCATGGATTATTAAAAAAATTAGAATATTTTGTCTGATTCACTTAATTGAATTAGATGCGTCTCTTTTTTTTAAATCATTATTCTTAACAGGCAATTGTTTTCACCTAAACTCTTTTTGCAGATTTCAATAAAGGTATGAATAAAAGTCTGTATTCTTAATCTTCCTGCACAGTTGAAAAATTTAATATTCAAAAATTTATATCTGCACTTATGATGATTGAAAAGCAATGATTCATAAATTTTTGCTCTACCTTTCCTGAAGACTGAACTCCTTTACTTAGGCAAAGGAAGACAATGACCCAGGCCAGCAGAAGACAAAGGGCGAGCTGCCATCGGATTTCCCCGGTTTCTTCGACACCCGAAGACATTCCCAAGACATGGTTTCTGGAAAAAAAAAAATAAAATAATAAAATATACAAATTTTACAGGTATATAGAGCAAGCCAAAAACATTATTTTTTAAAAAAATATCAGATATTTTCATTATCTGCAAGACTTAGTTTATTAATGGCATTGATCCTCTCGGTTGAACAAGGACGAAACTATTTTATCATTTATATAAAATTCAATTTTTAATTTTCTCTTTTTTGTCTTGTATCTATTAATTACAAATTCTTAAGCGCTTGTCTATGCACAATTTTAAGTGTGTAAACAGCCACGAGTTATGTAAAGTAGCCAAGCTTTAGTTTAAAAAAAAAACAAAATTTGCAAATATATACAAACAAAATTAAACCATAAAAATTTTTACAATTACATAAGAAGAAAATACTTTCAATATCTTTCGATAACTTTTCGCGATTTTGATCATTAATTGCTAAAGCGAATTTGCATCTATAAACCAGCTTAAAAAGTCATTTAAAAATTAAAAATATAATCAAAAATTTTTAATACATGAAATATTCTTCTGCCGGGGGTTTTTTTTCTTGGTTTTTAATTAGATCCGACATGTTGAGAGCGTCGATAGTCGTAGTATTCCAGCAAGTTCGATTGAAATAGACGCCCTGCTTCTCTTCACATTCGTCAGCCAATTCATAGGAGAAACACGCTAAGAAAATAAATGAAAATATACGGTGAATAAGGCAGAAATTAAATACGAGTCACTTACAAAGTCATGAAAACTATTTTTTTTCCAGGCAAATGTGTTGTTATACAAACGTTTCCTAATATACATATGAAAATACACATTATACCAATAATGTCTTCACATGGATTACTCAGGATTTATTGTAGACAAGGGAAAAGGGTAAAAATCAACAAGAATTAAGAGGAAAAGATTATTATGTTTTATTATAATATCTCTTCAAGCCGGCGTCAACAATTTGTAAAATTAATTCTTTGGTCTAACAATCAATTCGCATAAAATCGTCCCTTCGCAAATCGGCCACCAATTTGGCGACTTATGGAAGAATGAGTGGGAATGAATTTACGCCCTAGAACGCGTTCCAGTTAACCGATCTGAAATTTATTTCCTTTATATTAATTGTCAGTACTCCTGTGTATGTGTGTCAAGTTTCAGCTTCCTAGCTTGTCGGGAAGTTGGCTTAATATTGATTACAAGATTTGTCCCGGAAAGACACAGAAAAGTAAGCTAAATAAAAGCGTAGTGATTTTATTCAAACCACGCTTTTATTGTGTTTTATTATAGGTCGACGTAAAAAATGCTAACACCGAGTTAGTGAAGAAACTTATTATTGCTACGTTAGTTAACAATCGAGCAATAATCATTGCTTCATCAACCCAATTCGGCATTTGCATTTTTCACCTCGCCTTTAATATCTCTTCAAGTGAAATGAATTAGTACCATTAGAACACGAATTAGTGAACCGATTTAAAAAAATTTTCCTTTAACATGCATTATAATGATCCTGTGTATCCATATCTAGTTTCAGCTCCCTAGCTTGTCGAGAAGTTGGTTTAATATTGATTACAAGATTTCACCTGGACAGACAGACACCAAAGTGAGTTAAATAAAAGCGTATTAAAAAAATTCATCTACCATAATAATATTGAGCACAATAGTCTGCACGTACATTAACACATGCAGAACACATTAAGAATCTTCGAAGTAATCTCCAAGACAATCAATCCTTTGTTGCCATGGATGAAGAAGACGACGAATACCATCAGCTGCTTCACTGTCCAATCTGGTCATCTCGCGTCGCACTGTAGTATAGTGGCTAGAAGGGGACTGTAGGAAAGCGTCTTCCCACGCAATGGAGCTTTGAATTTCGATATCAAATCGAAATCGCGTGGTGACAGATTGCGCGAGTAGGGGTGAGGGATGGTCTAGTCGTTCCCATCACTAAGACCATTGTGCTCGACATTTTTACGGTAGATGATTTTTTTATATATACAGGGTGTAAATTTTAAGTTGACAAAGCAGAATAACTCGAAAAATAAGCTTCACACGAAAAAATGCGTATAATCCAAAGTTGATTATTTTCGAGGGGGCATCTGCTGGTGCTAAAATTAGCCCACCCCCCCCGGCCCCTGGGGGTGGGGCGGGGGGCAACTTTAAAATTTCAAATGGGAACCCCTATTTTTTATTGCAGATTCAGGTCCTACATAAAAAACTACGTACATTTTGTCTGAAACATTTTTTTTTATTTTTGGTAGATGGCGCTGTAATTCAAGAAAATCCATTTTCTCATTTTTGCGTGGAAATGGTTACGGAGAAATAAAAAATACTTATTTACTTCGTAAATTTTGCCGCAAAGTTATTATTTTATTATTTTTTGCCGCGGATTAGGATAATTTTGTTTTGTTTCGTGGTCATGAGGCCACACAACTTTATAATTATCAAACAAATCAACTGATTAGCTAACTAACTAACCGAACATCCTACGTACTAACGAGTGAACTCATTAACTAACAGAGTAAAAAAGTAAAAGACTGTGTAAAGATGAAGTTATTCCCGTTTAAGATTTGGTGGTCCTTAAAAGGACCGATTGTTTTCGTTTTATTTTTTCTTATTTGCAAATACTTGCAAGTAAATGAATTTCGGGGTGCTTGTATTTCCAGTGAGTCCCCTCGCCTCTCACTTTCGGCCTGCTTGTTGTCCTTAAATCCCTTGCATCTCGCCGTTTTATGAAATTAAATGTTCAAATTGATGACCTCCAACTTCGATGCATTTATTGACTCGTTTTGTAAATTCCTGAACACATCTTGATAACATGTCTGGTGTAATTGCAGCGCAAGCATCTCTTATTCTTTGAATCATGTTTTCGCGAGTGGTTGGCGTTTCCTTATAAACGATATCTTTGAGGTAACCCCATAAGAAAAAATCTGGCGATGTAAGGTCAGGCGATCTGGCTGGCCAATTCACAGGACCTTCCCTGCCGATCCAGCGACCATGGTAAAGTCGATGTAGTACTTCGCGCGCTACTAATGAATAATGCGCTGGACAACCATCATGTTGAAACCACATGTGTTGTCGAAGTTCAATACTCAGGTCTTCAAGTAGATCTGGTAGTTCATTTTCAAGTAGGTTACGATATTTGTTGCCATTCAAATTACCGTCTATAAAATATGGACCGATAAGTTTATCGCCAATTATCCCACACCAAACATTAATTGACCAAGGTCGCTGATGGTTGACTTCTCGAATCCAGTGTGGGTTCTGTTCACTCCAGTAATGCATGTTATGTCGATTAACTTCCCCGTGGTTTGTGAATGTTGACTCATCGGAGAAAAGAACTCGTGCAAAAAAATGTTGGTTTGTTTGCATCTGCTGAAGTGCCCAGTGACAAAACGTTAGACGGTTTTGGTGGTCATTGCCATGTAGTTCCTGATGCATAGATACATGATATGGATGAAATTTGTGGAGCTTCAGCATTTTCCAAACACTCATATGTGAAATTCCTGATTGCCTTGATATTTCTCTTGTGCTCGCATGTGGATTATGAGCCACAGCAGCTAGGACTGACACTTGATTGTTTTCTCCACAAACAGTAGCTGCACGGGTTCTTTTTTTCTGGTTCACACTACCTTCCGCAGTAAATTGTTTAATAACTCGAACAAAAGAAGACCGTGATCGCGTTTGGCCAGGAAAACGCTGAGCATAAAGCGCGACTGCATTATCAAAATTTCTCCCACTTTCTCCATAAATGTACACCATCTCAATTTTTTCTTCCACAGAAAGATAATTCATAATGTAAATTCAAAAGCAATACGGCGTTGTACACTCACAAAAACAGTTGAAAAATTACAATCTTTTCTTCTAAAGATCAGAATTTAAAATGTAAACATTCTGAAAAAAATGCCAATGTTTACGTTATTTGTTTGTTGACGAAATGTCTTCAAATTACATTGTAGTTAAAACAATGTAGGAATCGAAATGAATAATAAATTAGTTATTTCCACGCAAAAATGAGAAAATGGATTTTCTTGAATTACAGCGCCATCTACCAAAAATAAAAAAAATGTTTCAGACAAAATGTACGTAGTTTTTTATGTAGGACCTGAATCTGCAATAAAAAATAGGGGTTCCCATTTGAAATTTTAAAGTTGCCCCCCGCCCCACCCCCAGGGGCCGGGGGGGGTGGGCTAATTTTAGCACCAGCAGATGCCCCCTCGAAAATAATCAACTTTGGATTCTACGCATTTTTTCGTGTGAAGCTTATTTTTCGAGTTATTCTGCTTTGTCAACTTAAAATTTACACCCTGTATACTCTTCTCCCTTATATACAATATTTCTTGAGTAACCCATTTAACAGATTTTATTTCGTAAACTATATTGTGTATTTTCATATGTATATTATGAAATGTTAGTATAACTATGTTTCCTTGCTAAAAAATAGTTGCCATGACTTTGTAAGTGGCCCTCGTACATGTGCTTCAGGCTTTTAAGTCCGTATCAAAATGCAATTAGTTTAAAATGTTGGCGAATATTCTAAATTAATTTATTTTAATTTTGATTGTTTCTGAATATATTAATTTGGTATAAATTTTTTCACTTAAAAAAAAGTAATTCATGGAATTTACCTCGTGAACTCCATTCAGGTTCACAGTTTTCCCAAGGCACGTGACTGGACCACGAGGCAAACATGTAGAATATAGTCCATGCGATGATCATGTTGTAATAAAGCATCACGACAGCCGACACGATGACCATTCCACACCCTAAACCTAAAGATAACATATTATTAATGACAAACGGCAGTAATTAATATTAAAGGTCTACATCATTCCTGACATCTTTAAATGTTACGAACATCTCTCACTTAAGTAGCCTACTCTCATTAATTATGTATATTCTCATTAATGATGTTTACCGTCATTGTCGAAGATTTTAAATTTAAATTGAATTTTTTTTTCAGAAAAATTCGGAAAAAGTTGTAAGTAATTTTACTTACTCTTTGGTGTTGATATTTTAACAACCATGATATGCTTATTTAAAAAGTTTAGAAAATGTTCGCAAATCTTATCCTTTTTTACATATTTTTGCATGCTATCTCAATATTATGTTCGTCATTCGGTATTACTTATTGCTTTATAACGATTTTAATTATTCTGCTATTTAGACTATACATAAATATTGCAAAGAATAAAAGTATCAATTTTGAATGCGGTAGAGTTTCTATCCTACACAACTGCTTTGCTTATATGGATGCAGAAATAAATAATTAATAGTCTGAATTCTTATATAACTACTGTATATTACAGAATGTTACATTGTTAGAGTTTTAGATAGTAAATTAATGTAATTTTAAAACGGCATTTAAAATAAGGAAGAATCTAATTAAAACGACACATTTCTTAATCTATCTGTATAATTATTAAAGTTTAACTGCATCTATTGCAGGTTAAACAGAATTTTATTTTTTAATATTTTACATTTTTTGGAAGTTGAAAATTAACGTGGTTTGAAACTCTTTAAACATACGTGAATTCCTAAGGTATTTAGTGTAAAATAATTCAGTTGTGGTTATTTTTTTAATTAATGAATACGTGACAAATTAATGAATTTTTGAAAAGTTTTCCTTCTTAATTTATTTGCACGTATACCGAATGGAAACGAAATTCGTTGAGCACGACTACGTTCATAAATACAAACTTGGTTGAACTGACGACCGTTACGTAATATAAATGTTAAAGGATCGTTGATGGGTTTGGCAATAATGACAAAAGTGATTCCATATACAGTTCCGATCCAAGATTGATCGGAAATTACATATATAATAATGATTATTATGTATTTGTGATCAATTACTATTTAATAATTATTTCCTGGTAGAAAGATTATGAAGATCTAATAAATTATCATAAATAATATTTAAATTTTAGTGAACTAACTAGTGATCACGCACTATCAGGAGAGTCCATCAAATGTTTAGAAAACAAAACGTCGAATAAAACAACTCGAAACGAGAACGTTTAGATTGATAGAAGGGAAAGGTTTAGAAAGCACTAACTTACCATGGAACAGAGGACAGAATTTGTCGTATATTGCTATCGGCCCAAGGCTTGCGTACTGTCCAAATGCCAACTCCATGAACATGAGAGGAAGACCAGCCAGTATTAACATTATGATGAACGGAATAAGAAAAGCTCCTAGAAAACAATCAAACCGCAATGAATCTCAATGCTCAACAGGCTCTTAAGTGTGCGCATCTTTAGCTATTGTTGGATTACAAAAGATAATTTTTATTCGAACCTTGTTTGATATATACGTAAAAATGTTCTTGTATACACCGACGAGCCATTAAATTATGACCACCTCCAACTTAGAGCAAAAAATCTCACCCTGCGACAAAAATACGGTGCAAGCGTGACTCATACCGCCATATATAAACGGCAAGTGAATAGCTTCCGAATGTAGAGTGTTCGGCTGCAGCATGGGAAAAACAGAAGATTTACTAGAATTCCACAAAAGGACAAATCGTGATGGCTCGGCACCTCGGAACGTCAATCTCGGAAACGGCGCCTTTGGTGACTTGCACGTGCAGTCATTGGGACTACTTATCGAAAGTGGTGTACGGATGGAGAAACAACGAACCGCCGTCCTGCTGTTTGCCATCCACGCCGCATTGATTCAAGAGGGGAGCGAAGACTAGTACGCATTGTTCGCCGTGAACGAAGCGCTACAGTGGCCCAATTACCAGCAGCTACAACAATGTGTCTCAGCACACAGTTTAGCGTAACTTTCTGCGTATGGGCCTGAGTAGCCGGCGTACCAGGCGAATCCCTACGCTTACGGCACGATCGCCAACTGCGCCTGCACTGGACCAGGGAGTACAGCAATTGGACTACAGAGAAATGGAAGAAAGTCGCCTGGCTCTACAAGAGAAAGTACGGTCGATTTCCAACAAAAACTATGGCACCGGAATGCACAGATAAATGAATACAAGCCGTGGCGCCTATTGTGCGGTGTGCGCGATGTTTTTTTGGGGCACATTAGGACCCATCATCCTATGCAACAATCTGTGACGGCTTTCCTGTATGTTAACATGACGGCAGACCAGGTTCACCCCTTATCGCCAGAATGTTCCGGACGGTTATGGCCTGTACCAACACGATAATGTACTATGCTATAAGGCCCGAATCATCATAGTGGTTCGAGGAACCCAACACAGCATTTGTGGTTCCACCTGGAAAAACGGATTCGTACTCCTGCACGATCACTTCGTAGTATATAGGTACTGAAGAGGATCAGCTGTTGAGTGCCTGATACCAGATACCTCAGACTACCTAGCAGCATTTTGTCTATCAATGCCTCATCGCGTGTCCGAAGTCGTATTAAACAGGTGGTCATTAGGCCTAGCGATCATAATGTAATTGCTCATCGTTGTATTAATTAACTTTACAAGTATATGTATCCAACTTATAAAATTGAATAAAATATTCATATACAGTATATCAAGGAAAACACAGATTTAAATTTATCCGAATCTAAACAATTCACATTATATTTTCTTCATCACCACATCTGATTTGGAGCATTTGCTCATTCTGTTTTTCCCAACCAGTGTCGAGAATTATTTTCGGTTATTGAAGTATTTTGACAATTGAACAAGATAAATTTAAACCTGTTTTCCATATATTTTTTACAAAATACAGGGTGATCATAAAGTACCTTTACCTGAACGATATTCAAAAGTACAGATTTTCAATGTACAATTAAAACTTTATGTAATGTTTTGTCTTATGCACAACAGATGCATTCACATGAGTTCAAAATGTCCTCCTGCCATTTTTTTGCGCAGCTGAACTCTATAATACATGTTTGAATAAAAGAGCTTTAAGTGCCCCTCCAGTATGTGACAGTTTTCAAACATATTTATTTAGACAGTAGATTGCATGAAAAATGAAAATAGTCCCATAATAGAAAGCTTATTATTTATAATTTAATATGCTTTTTGAAAATGACATCAGTTAAGTGCAATATTCAAAAAATATTGTTACCCCACACCAAACTACTATCTTAGCGCTACGCATAGGTCAGCAAACACCTGTTCAGGTTGTTTATCATGACAGTTCTGTTTGTAAACATATCCCGATACGTAGAAATGAGGTTCAACAGATTTATTACAAAAGTCCGAACATTTAAAATATATAGCATTGTATTAAAGATTATCATTTGTTTTCATTTCCTGGAAGATCTCAATATGATATGAATACAGTTGAAGGTCTAAGTGCAATATACAGAAAATACTTCCCTGCGAGATATTCGAAGTAAGGTGTTGATTTGCACTCATTGTGACTGCTTGTCTCATTCTTTCTGCGGTTTCCGGAGTACGCACGATGCATTTAGTGCCAACGAACTGATTAGCAGCACCCAGTAGCATTAAGCTAATCAAACCATTTTAAAAAGGCATTCCTCGGTAAGAACCATTCCGAGCAATCTAAAAGTTTAGTCGAAATACCCTCTGAACTTTACAACACTTTTACACTCGAAAAACATAGATGGATGACAAGGAAATAAGAAGAGCAACATGGAAACAGACATATTTATTTTGTTATCTATATATTTAAGTTCCAAGAGTGATTATTTCGACATTTCGTTGGCGAAAACTACTGCATCTATAAACTTCATTTTGGTCTTAAATGAAAGGTCCTGGTCTGTAGATTTGTCAAATTTAGTTTGTGTGCAGAATTATTATTAATTAGCGGTAATTTACAATTCAAAATGCTTACGTAGTCAAATCAAACAATCTTCTCCACAATGATGTCACATTCAACAACTTTGCTACCATTGATGATCAGATCAACAACTGAGGTACTCGGCGTTGCCCGAGATAATAACACTTGTAGGTAAACAGAACAATCTCAAAAAATTAAATTATAACTCCCAATTGGTTAAATAATAACTCAATCAATACAACACAGAGCAAAGGGACTATCCATTCTACGAAAAATACGAAAAACTGAATTCTAGGTGATATACCGAGACTTGATCTAAAAAAGCTCTCTTGCTCTGGACGTAAAAGCTCTTAAACCCTCTTGCTCTATTCGAAACTCCCGTTGTTCAGATGTTTCTAATGCCCGTATAGCTTTTTCTGTTTCAGTTGCAGAGTTTTTCTGACCAATACTCGTTCTTTCTCTTTCCTTTCCAGACACAAAAATTTTTGCCATTCGTCTGGACGTTTGTCAGGGAGCTCAAGGGTGACACGCGTGACTCCTTTGCCTTATCAATAGACGCTGCCTTATTAATGTTCTGTCACTGCATCATCATTTTATGCTCATTATTAATAATTCTTGGAAACGAACATTCAATCATCGCATTATCAACATCTCAGTTTCCAAAATGTAGGCAAAAACAGATAGAGACGGGTTGTTTACCGTCAAATTTTGACGGGATCTGTCTAGTTTCCTTTTAATTCGTTGCGTTGACTACGGGACAAGGAAATAACAAAAAACATGGCTGTTTCCATGGTGCACTTCTTCCCCGTGGGAGCCCGACAATTTGGTGAACGACAATTCGGTGGACGTAACAATTCAGTCAGAAAAAGTGATTTCAGCATAAAATGAAAGAAACAAATTACTTTATTATTGCAATAAAGATGTGTCAATTATAAACAAACAATGTGTAAAATAGATTTAAAATCTATACCGAATTTCACGCCCACTATCATCATAAATGTCATCATAAATTAAAGATAGAACGTAAAAAAGAAAGATAGAAACACCTGAAAAAGAAAAGAAAGAAAAGCCTGCCTTTCTTTGTGGATTATAAGTTTTCCTCTTTTTTGAGGTAAAGTGCAGGGTATAAACCAGGAGAAATTGTGGCTACGAATGAAGGCAAGAACAGAAAAAACTTTTTGTACATGGAATAATGTTAATACTTGAATGTACGTTCTAACATCTAGTGGTCATCTTTCAGCGATAATAGAAAAGATAACCACTTGGTGGTGAATATTTACATTCAAGTATCAAATATTATTCATTTGGAGAAGAAGTTTTGTTCTTCATGTTAAAGTGCAGTGTTTCCACGTCGATCATTTGTAATATTCATGAGTTTAAAAAAATTACTTTTTCATTACTTTTTTTGTAATAAAGAAACATAGCAAGCTAAAGTGGAGACATTCTTTTGCAAATTATTTTTATACTGTTCTATTCCTAACCATTAATAAGAATTGGGATATGAAAGTTATAATTAATATGGAAATCGATAATGAGAGCTTGAGTTCTCTTCTGTAATCTTGAGTTAATTAATTATAAAGTTCTCCTAAAACCTCGTTGAAAATTTCTTAAGCACTTTTGGAATTTGATTAATTTCAAATTTCTTTATTGATTTCTCTATACACTTAAGAATATAATTTTAATTATTAGTTGGAACAAAGTTTTGTCTAATTTTTGAGGTGAAAATGCATGATAATAGTAGACAAAACTTTCGTTCCAACCTGATACATTGATTACAGAAATGATTAAATCAGTGGCAGCCATATAATTAAAGCGATAGTGGCAGCCATATAATCAGGGACAGCCATTTATTTTGCAGAAAAAAATATGTAAAAATTTTTAAAGGTTTTACATTTCGGGATTAAATCTGAAAGGCACTTTTAACAGTTTACTATGAACAAATAATATCTTAGGAAATAGAAACTTTTAGAATGGTATTAAATATATAATTAAAGTATTAATTCTTTAAGGAAAAGTGGGTCTGAAATATTATATTACCTCCTCCGTTGTTGTAACATAAGTAGGGAAATCGCCAAACGTTGCCGAGCCCAACGGAGTAGCCTAGGAGGGAAAGGAGGAAGTCGAATCGACCGCCCCAGTTCTCCCTCTCGGGAAGGCCGTCGTCGGACCCTCGCTCGTCCTCGGGTGACAGTGGCACTTGACTGCTCGTGCGACTAAATTTATCCACATCATTCTAATGAAAAATAGTAAAATGAAAAGAAAAAAGTAATGAACGATACAGTCATCTAAAACAATTGGACCGTTTATTTTGAAAGTGGTGTAAGTCCATTTTCTCTTGTTTCGAGAAAATTAAAGGTTAGCATATCTGTTAATTAAAAAATTTAGGCAAATTATATGTAGTCTGGCAATGTTTCTACTGTTTTATCGATATTTAATTTGATTATATCAATTTGTTTTAGGCGAATTAGACTATAATAATATATATTTATAGGCTGTAAATGGACTTACACCACTTTCAAAATTAGACAACTGTAAAAATCCTTTAATTTCAATTTTGAAAAATCAAATATAACTTAAAATATACTTCACTTTAATCCAATTTTGTTTACAAATACGCATAACATGACATAAAATTTAATTTTAGACGCTAATTACATTGTCAAAATTACAAGACACGGATAGATTTTACTTATGCTCTGCATGTGGCAGTGTTTCGAAATATGCATGATGTAACTCCATCATGTCTTTATATTTTTCGAACTAATAGGCCTGGCATTTTGGTACAAAGGCGCCAGGGCGATTTTTTCAAATTTTGGCGTGTAGGTAATAAATTTATAGTTTTAAATTCTGCGTCCTTCATCGATGTTTTATATAAAATAGTGTATGGTGCACTTTTGAGAAATCTCAACCAACATATTTGTAACCAATTGACCTGTTCGCCATTAGTGTTTTTTTTTATCTGTTTTTTAATCGCATTTTTAAGATAACAGACTACTAATCGGCAACCGTCTGCTAAGCCACCTACCTCTGTCAATTGGACTTACACCACTTTCATAATCGATGATTATGTAATTTCATTTACCGACCGATTTTAAGTTGTACAAAACATGGGAATTTTTTAAGAAATTAAACATGGACTGGTTATACATAAAAAAATATACATTAAATTAAGCACGAATTACGTGATAGCTCATTTTTTTTAAAAATGGACTTACACCACTTTCAAAATAAACGGTCCAATTAATTTCATTCAATTACTAGAAATTCACATTAATAGATTCTGGGATATAATGTTAATGAGAAAGACGATAGAGTAAGATCATCTCATTGGATGTGTTAAGATGCATGAAGAGTACTTTTTCCTTAACTTCCTCCTTTAAAAAAATGCTCGAATCATGCATCCATTCAATCTACAGCTTTTAATAAAAAAAATTTTCATAATAACTATCAAATACATTAATACGTTATTTAAACTATTGACTATTACAATGACTATGAACTTTTACAAACACTCGTATATTTTAAGAAGTAATTTTTTTAATAAAAATTCAAATAACAAACATATGTATAATAATTTATCATTACACCAAAACTGAAGGAATGGCTTGAAAGTCGCTGTCTTTTTTAAAATGAGAATAACAAATTTTGGCCAGCACCCTGGGCAGGTACTTCTTAATGAGAATATCAGCGCCTCCGTAACGAATTCTAATGTACTGAATTATTAATTGCAAAGATAAATACATATAATATTTATTGTGATGTTTTGGTCGAGCTGTTCCACTTATTAGAAAAAAATTATAAATAATTCATAATAGAAAACCAGGCATACGATTCAGAAAAAAAGTTGCACCCAAAAGGAATAGTCAGATTGAAAAGATATTTGAAAAGAAGTTAGTACTCGCCAACAATAACAAATGATTAAACAATGAACGTGGGTACGACAAAATTTATTGGTCAAAATACCAAAATCATTAAATCCACCATTATTTCTAATGTATTCTGCCACACGTCGTGGGATGGAATCGTACAAGTTCTTAACGTAGTCTTGACTCAGCTTATCCCATGCAGCTTTGGCTTGTAGCTCTTGCAGATCTTTTGCCAGCAGTGGAGTCTGAACAAAACATTCCATAGCATCCCATAGATTTTCTATGGGTGCAACTTTTTTTTGACGGTGAGTGTATAATATTTCCTAAGGCAAACAATGAACATTAAATCTTAAAACCATTTTTATTGCTTTAAGAAGCCATGTGACATCTAAATAATATAAAAATTCAAGATGCATACCCAAGCAATATATTCACCTTAATGGATAAACATGGCATAAAGGGCAAGGCGTCCGCCCCCCCCCCCCCTGTAAATTTAATACGTACATGATTCTTATGTACTCTATGTTGACGGAATGAAATAAAAACCTAGCACAAGTATTATTACAATTTCTGGTATCAAAACAGTAATTTTAACATGAAACAAATTCATATGAATTTTAAACGGAGCTTTTCATCAATAACTACAAACTGCATTCATTAATATCCAGTATACAGTAGCGCTCATTAAATAAGGCACAATTAGAATTTTTTGTGTATGCAAATTAGCTAGCCGGATTGATATATCATTTGAAGTTCGGTGGAGGAAACTGAAACACATTATACTGTAATACCTGAAAATTAACGGGATAATTACCTGGCAATAACTGAAGCCGACACTTTCTTATTTTGATTGTACAAAAAATAATAAATTACTGTGGAACAGTCAAAATAAATAATAAAAATAAATAATAAAATAGAACAGTCAAAATACGTATTTGGTATTTCCTTTTTCTTTCTTTGTGAATTAGAGTTTTCACTTTTTGGCCATTTTGTTGTGTTCTAAAAGTAAGGCATAGTTCTGTTTTTATTTAAAAGGAAGTTTTTTGTTGCAAAAAACGACATTCGTAAATTGCCTATAATATACATACGTAGTCCGTTACTAAAATGTCAAATCAAAGGGTACATTTTGCCTTGAAGATGCAGCAGGCAATTGCAAAAGCTCCTGAAGATGGGAAGTCTTACAACAAATTTCATCTGATTTCAGTATTCCAAAAAAGTACAGTTAGAAATACTGTTCAACGAAAGAGGCCAACCGGAGATCTCCAACGAAAGCTTGGATCAGGAAGACCACGGAAAAGGAAGATAGGCTGCTCTGTGGGGTATCAAAAGCACAACTCAGGATGATAACCTATAATGCAAGATGATTAGAAATTAAAATTAATATTTCCAAAAAAATAGCAGCTAGCAGAGCAGAATTAAATGGTAGACGTCCGACAAGGAAACCCTTGTCGCATAAAGAATCAGATGGCCCTACTTTCCTTTGCAAAAAAAGTACAAGCATTAGACATGCACCCAAAAAACATACAAGAGTGCTGTTTTCCTTTATTGTTGATCGGCCTCGTTGGCTCAGTGGTTACGAGATCGCCTCTGATGCCCGAGGTTGCGGGTTCGATCCCGGCCGAGGACGACGAGGATTTTTCAGGGAGAAATCATGAGACCACGCTACTTCCTTCGGAAGGGAAGTAAAGCCATTGGTCCCGTGTAGTCGTTTGTCGGCTGCACGTTAAAGAACCCTTGCGAGGCAAAATTTGCGGCCCCTATAAATCATGACCATAGTAGTTGAAAGGGACGTTAATATCAACAAAACCAAACCAAACTTTTATTGTTGCTCTACTTCGCGCCGAACTGAAAATCACGTTTTTGGTAGTTTTGCACGCAAAAAACACCAAAGAGTGCTGTTTTCCTTGAGTGGGGTAATATCCTAAGGAGTGATGAATCCAAGATTCGATGACGTACAGTATATCAGACGTCCCAAGAATGAGCGTTTGAATCCAATATTCAGAATGAACGTTTGAATCCAAAGTATCAAGTTCCAACGGCGAAGTATGGAGGAGGATGGCGTGGGGTTGCTTCAGTAGGAATGGGGTTGGTTCGCTTGTGCGTGTTTTTGGTACCATGGACAAGAGCATATCAACCCTTGGAAAAAATTGCATGCCCAGACAGTAGATTTTCCAACAAGACAACGATCCTAAGCATATATCCGATCTTGTTAAGCAATATTTAGTTTCAAAAACGTTCTTCGCAATCACCCAACCTCAACCCCATAGAACTCTTTTGAAGGTGTGTTTCGTTGCTGCAAAAATAAAAAGGCATCAAACTTGGATGAGAAATTTTAGATGCTTTCGTCAGAAACTTTGACAAAGTTTATCGATTCTATGCCCAGCAGATGTCAAGTTTTGGTCAAGAATAATGGTTATCCCAGCAAAAACTGAGATTTGATTTTTTTTTTTTTTTCAAGATGCTTGATATTATATAAGTGTTAAAATCTAAACTGTGCCTTGTTTTCGAAGGCACTAAACACCATTTTATGTTTTGCAGGAAAATTCTGAAAAATATATCGATAATTTTCATTTATAGAGATATATATGGTGGCCCAAAAGTCACGAAGGGGATTCAATATTTAATAACTGTTTTAATAATTATTTGCTTTTTATTTTATATCAGATTTATATAAAAAAGACCCTAAAATTTAAGCACAGAACAGCGAACACATATTATTAAATTTTATTATTTGGCCTGCATTTTTTCACTTTTGGAAAGTTGTCTTGACTTCAGAGGCTGATCTTTATGGTTTTTGGTGTGCTGAATCCAAAAATGACATCCGTTTTTGAAAGCTTCTTTTCAGGCTTTTCCTTTGATACCGGGTGATTCAGTCAATTTCTGATCATTTCACTCGAATGACGTGCATTAGGGATAAACAATTGAAAGAATATGAGCGCCATATCGAATTTGTAAATAGTTGGAGTTTGTATTGTTGCAACGGCGCTGCATGAAAATCGTTTTATTGAAAAATGGCGCCCGCTTTATCAATAGAGCAGGAATGCAAGGTTGTCGAATGGTATATCACCTGTAACCGTGCAAAGAAAGTTCCGGAAGGAGTATAAGTGTCGAGACGCACCAGGCAGGCAAGCAATCATGGATTTTGTCAAGCAATTTCGTGCCACTGGATGTGTTAAAGACAAGAAAAAAGGCGGGAGCGAAGCTCGTGTTCGAACGGCCGAAGTTGTCGAAAATGTTCGCACAAGGTTGGTCGATTCCTCTACCAAAAAATCTGTTCGCCGCCTATCCATTGAAGAAGGGCTGTCGTATACCACGACGTGTATTTACATCTGTTCCGTATTTTGAGAAAGGATTGAAACCTGTTTCCGTATAAGACCCATGTTTATCAGGAATTAACAGACACTAGAAGACAGAAACGACAACAATTTGCGATGAAGTTTGGAGCAGAAATGGAAGTCAATCAGGACATTGTGGACGACCTGTGGATGTCAGATGAGGCCTTCTTCCATCTGTCAGGTGACGTTAATAAACACAACGTTCGTTTTTGGGGTTCCCAGCACCCTCATGAGATCCATAAGTCACCTCTTCATCCACGAAAGGTTATGGCTTGGTGCGCGATTTCCAAAAGAGGCATCATCGGTCCGTTCTTTTTTGAGGGCACCGTAACGTCACAGGCTTACCTTAACATGTTGAAACCTTCTTCATCCCCGAGCTGCGAAGGAGGCGTATACTGCTTCGACATCAATGGTTTCAACAAGATGGGGCTAGGCCTCACACCACTAATGAAGTGTTAGACTTTCTCAATCAGAAATTCGGAAATCGTGTCATTTCAAACAGGTTTCCAGATCGATTCGGGGGTGGCTTTCTTTGGCCCCCTAAGAGTCCTGACCTAAACCCATGTGATTTTTATCTTGGGGGTTCCTTAAAGACAGTGTGTTCACTACAGCACCAAGAACCCTAGACCAGCTGCGACAAAGCATCGTCGACTGCTGCACCCTTGTGGATGCAGAAATCCTGGATAGAGTTATGAAAAACTTCACCATTCGGCTGCGAGCAGTTCAAAACGTTCGTGGGGGCCACATTGAGCATATCATCAAGACTTTTCCACGGGAATAAAAACTCCGAACTGCCTAAAATGTCATACTGAAATGCTAAGTTTGTAAACATTAATGGGTCAATAAATCATAGTACTGAAATTGTCAGAAATTGACTAAATCACCCTGTATGTTGCTACCTCAGTTTCTCGGATCAATCCCCAGCAGCAGTCCGCTATCATATTAGTCATTAGTTATTAGTAAAATGAAGGGCTTTTTGCCAAGTTATGCAAAGATTACATGGCGCTTTGTGAAAAACCCCTACGTGATCGAGAGAAACGGATGTCATTTTCGAATTCTGCACACCGAAAAACATAAAAATATAACGAATTCATGAAAACAATTTTCCCATTGCAGGACAGTGTTATTAGCCCCTGATCTAACCGCTTTAGGCTTTATTCTATGGGTCTATCTTGATTATTGCAGATCTTAAAAATAACATTAGAACAGAAATTAGATCACTGGAGCCACAAACGTTTATGCGAATTGGAAAAATGGACGTCATTTAAAAGATGTCATCTTTCACACTTAGGGAAAATAAATCTCACATCCTTTTTCTATAACCTATTAAAATATCACAATTTTTAAACAAAAAATAAACGAGATATTAAATATTGAAACCCCTTCGTGTCTTTTGGGCCACCCTGTATTTCCGTGTAATATAACACCTCTTAAACAAACACGCAAGTCTGACTGTTCTATTTAAAATTTAAAAAAACAACAACAACAACAACAACAACAACTGTGCCTTATTTTCTGACCGCTAAAGTATATTACGTGAAATTCCTAAAACTATCTAAAAAATATCTAGAAATAGAAAAGAGAAAAATAAATCTGATATAAGCCCCATGAGACGAATGACCCATTAGTTGAATCAAAGCAAATACATGTACAAGCAACTCATTAATTGGCTAAACTAGAGTCAGACTGAAGCTCAAATACCACGTGGAATTAACCCTTCACAATGGGTGATACTTCCTTTAAAAAAGAATTGCCAATAGATTTTTTGCTCAGAAGAATAAAAGAATTTTTTTCCAAGGAATGCTTATATAAAGGTAAAAAAAGATATGTCAACTTTGTAATTTATATATCCATATTCCGAAATTGTTATTACATAGGATATGATTTGATTCCACAAAAAAGGAAAACATTAATAAATAAATGTTGTTTATTAATGTTGCTATATTGTCTTTACGTGTACTCCACGTAGCACATTCGGTCGTCATTTTGTTATGCATTTCAAAGAAAGCTATAAATATAGATTACATGAATAAAAGCCAAAGGGAAGCAAGCGAACGAGAAACATACAGTAGATAAAGTGGGGGTCGACGGTGTCTGCAGCCAGGAAAGAATCGATACGAATTCAGGATCGAAGGTAACCTTCTTGAAGGAGAAGGAGGCGAGCAACAGAAAGCTGATGCAACACGAGAAATGATTTCGTCGCTCGAACAGCAACACGCGCCATCAAGGCCATCTCGACGAAATCCTTCCCGAGTTTTTCGGGGTCACTCCAGAAAATGAAACGACACCGGCAGATGAAACCAATAGTCAACGCCAGATTTCATGCCTAGGAAAAGCTGTGGAAATAAGAAGCCGAAACTTATCAAGAGAGTTTTCATGGTGTCAATAAAAGAAACTGACATGTTCAATGTAAGTGCAAAAGTCCAAACAAAACTTGTTGAATAGAGTCGAGATTATCAGCGTTCATCTTCAAGACCATTTCCACGCAAACTTTAAACATAAAATTGTCGTAGACAGCTCTGTTAACAACATTTCTTGAGTTTTTATATAAACTGTCCAGAATAATAATGCTATCAAATTTGTCATGAACTCATTTCCATTTAATGTTTGCTCATGCTGAAAGGATTCTTTTTCATTTTAATTTGAAAACCCATTTAACCCATTCTAACGTCTTATAAGTTTTAATTCTTCTTTAATAGTTTATGAAAATCTAAGTTAGCCTACTTTCATATGAAATTCAATATTTAAAAATAGATTCAACGTCTGATTCAAGATCTCTTTAAACTTTTCAACAGCAGATATACAAATTCACTATAATCCACATAAAGAAAATTATTTGCTTAATAATACTGTATTCCTTTAACTATTGCTAGAAAATTACTTTTATTAATTTTTGTACATCTTTAATTATAACATAAACTTTTGCATATTAAGACCTGTGCTATATCTCCATCAGAGGAAAGAACGCACATTCTAAAAAAAATTCAAAATACTCCGCTATTTCCTATTTCCCACTCCTTTCACGATGATACATGCGTATACCACTTCATATTAATATTGCTCAAGTTAATTGAAGTATTTAATTTTTAAAAATCCATTGAGTGACTAGTTAACGATCCGAAAGAGACGTGATTGCTGAAAGGTGATCGGTTTATTGAAGAGGAAGAAGGAAGATAAATATTGATATGTTGGATACATTCCAGAAAAAGATTCGTAGAACGATAACTTTTGGCAAACATTATCACTTGAAAAGTAAGATCAATCTCAACTTTCAAATGATCAACAGATTTAAATCAAATACTTCAGAGAATGAGATACTGTTTACCGTGATATTAATTAGACCAAAATCTTCCTTAATTATATTAAAAGCGTCGGTAATATAAAATTTTTGAAAACTTCATCGTTAATGACTCCATTTGAATGGATTCAACTTTTCTTCGCACAAATAACAATTATTTAAATAACCATTACGAATCCTACAAATATTCTAAATGCTTGAGTCTTCATTAGCCACTTAGCCACTTCAAATGGAAAATGTTGTTTAATTAATCTAAAATAAACAATGACAACTCGTTTCCCCCCATTTGCTTCTCCTCCTAAAGAGAATTTTAAAGCAATAGTATCATTAAGACTGAATGACATGATATTTTGAATGACTTCTTTAAATCTTTGCAGTCATCTGACTCTAAAATATGTCTGTTCGAGTCACCCTATTTGGAGTCAGCGTCTCAGAATCGATATTCATAGCTTCCAATTCAATGTCATTGCGAAATGACTCATCGATCTGAAAATCGAAATTTCCATTCTCTTTCAAAAGAAAAAGCATCTCCTTCTGCCTCAAAGTTTTTTTTCAAAGCAACGCGCAATCTCAATGCAAATATTAATTATTGGATATTCCAATTAATTACTATTAATTAACAAAATCTGCAAGATCACTGAAGCGAATATTAAGTTTGAAAAATAAACTTTAAGGGATTGTGGAGTCTATGCTTCCAGAAAAAAAAAAAAAAAAAAAAAAAAAAAAAAAAAAAACCTTTAAATTTTTTATCATTTTTTTAGAGTTCCTTTGTAAACATTTTCTATAAATTTAATAAAAATAAATTACATATAAGCAACTTTTGAAATGAATATAACCATTATAGGCAGTTGAAACTGAAGGGAACTTAAATCAGTCAATTTCCGTCTGAAATATAATCAATATAGTACTTTACTTGAGCAAAAAATCAATAGAGAGACGAGGAAGTCAAAAATCATTTGCAGTTTAAGTTGCTTTAAATTATTGCGGACACTTTATTCATAATTTTACTTTTACTTAATTCTGTAAAATGAGAAATGATACATTTATCGCGAGTACAGCCGTATCATTTCACTATGAGATTCAAATTTTTAAAATTAGTATTGCAATTATCAGCAATTAAAACTTAATAAAGTATGTCAGTTATTATTTATAAATGGTTACTTGATATAGGACATCTAAAGTTCACGTAAAGCAAGATTTCTTTAGCTCAGCAATTATTGGGGCGGATGGCATGTGAGAACAGTTTATCAAATGACAAGCAAATTGGCGGCTTAGGCATTACACAGTATTCTGGGGTTCAGTAGAAGATTGCCACTTACTTTCCACAGATCTAGGAAGAGCCTCAATCGTAATTTTTCGGCTATCTTCTCTTGCAATATCTCCTCTGTTAAATTAAGGTTTCGGGTTTCATGTCCCGCGTGGCCTCTCATCATCTGGTCGAGCCGGTTGGTTGCTCAGCGACCGTCTTTGCGACAGTCTCTCTTGATTGTTAGCAGTAGGAGAGGCAATGACACAGAGATTTAATAAAAAAATAAATATCTTCGCTGAAGCCAAGTGTTACATAAACTTCGTGAAATAAACGTTCAATTTTTTTCCTTCTTATTTTGAGATAATAACAATTTGTTTAGAAGCAAGCGGCGACTTTGGTTCGTTTCTTGTAACTGGACGAAATTCACTGACTCGTAAAATTGCCAGCTAGTCTAGTGACACGACTGTGGCAGCAGTGAGAGTGAAGTTCGTTCATCTTGAGATGGGGAGTATAACTTGTTCGTTCGTGGAAGAGTCGATGAAAACTGGTGCACACGTTTCTCATGCCCTCGTGCAATCAGACACACCCTGCCACCTGATTGGTTAACGAACCCCTGACGAAATGGAGTTTCCCTAAACAACGTCTTCTTCGCTAGGATAATGACGTCAGCGGGTGGTGTAATGCGATCGATTTCTCTATCCTGCCCTTCCTCCCTTATGTCCCTCTCCCTCCCTACCTAAGGTTTCCATTGACTAGCATTATCGCCCTCTTCCTTCTTCATCCTCTCAGCAGAATCCTCATCCTACGCAGACTCTGGATGAAAGCCTTCCTTCAATTACATTAATGAAAATAGCATCCGCACTTGTTTTGATATCTGACGCAAATGTTAATTTAGCTTATTCAAAGCATTTATTTTCTTGTGTTCATTGTTTTAACCTAGTTTTTGTGGAGGAATAGTGGGTGGAAGATTGATGGCTTTATTGATTAATTTTTTCAGTGCTTTATCTCTTTCCTTTAAACCGTCATCTGCTAGTTAAGTAAGATTTATTTCTTAGTTAAACTTTCTTCTTGAGTAATACACGGAACGTTTCTCCAAAATGTGTTTGATTTTTTACTCTTTACATATACTCAAGTAGCCATTTAATTAAGTGCTAAAATTTAATTTTTTAACTATGTTAAGGATATAAAGAAATATATAACTATAGTTTAAAAAACTGTACTTTTAATAGCATTAGTTATCGTTCTCCCCATGCTGTTTCCAAGAACTTCAGAAATTATGAAAACTTTTACATCAAACTCCGCTTTCAATTTTTTTCCTGGTTTCTAAGATTAATATTTCACGGCAATAGTTCCATGTAAACTTCACCAGTTTAATTAAACACGCACAAAAGAACAGGTGGTGATAATCGACATGCTGATAGCATTCAACGATTCATTTCCTTAGCAGCAAAAATCTAAGGTAAGTCTGAAGAGCTGCTGTCCAACCGAATCGAAACAGAACCTCGTCTGCATCAAGCGGAAAATTAACAATTTTTCATATGAACATTTACTATGAAGATCAAGGCCAACTTGGAATAGAGACACTTGATAATATTGAAGTGCATGATCTAACCCTACATGCAGTTCGGTCAAAAACGCGTATTCAGAAACTTCGATCGAAACAGGCAGGTAATTCACAGGTCCCTATGTTGATCACTTTAGCAAATATATACATTAATTAAATTTTGAACGATTTCGTAAGGCTTCTCCTGCTTTGAAGATTTAATTAAAATTTTCCATGTAGAGAATATGCTCATTTTATATATTACGCCCCCCCCCCTCCCCTCTTCCCTTTATGATAAGTTCACAATTGCGGTATTCGTCGAAATCAAACTAATTAACCGTTGGTTTTATCTGCCTAACTCGAAAGTAAACCAGGGAAAACATCATTTCATAATTAGCAGATATTGCAGATCTCTGTCGATGTTAGAGGTCGACAATGCCATTTTTTTTTCGATCATGGTTATTTCAATGTTGACCTTTTATCATCATTATTAGTCACTCATAAATCAACCACCCTCCATCGTAATTATCTTCGACAACGAAAAAAATAAACGAAGCTGTGAACAGATAATAGTTTTAAAGTCAAAAGACGCTTCCACTTGGAAAATGAATAGATTAGGCTTTGTAAAGGCGGTTTGGATTAATAATACATGTAATAATTAAAGCCCAAGCATCAGAACTTGTCTTAAGTTGCTCGGTGAGTTTCTTAGAGGATGGAAAATTTTAACGTTTAGAATAGAATCCTCTGGAACATCGATCTTACGACCAGATAAATTTGAAAGCGCATAATATTTAAATTATTTCAACATAAAAATTAAACTTTAAAAATTAAACAACAATGAATGCCGAATCATACAAAATATCATTAGGTTGGAAAGCTTGAAACTATAAATCTAATTTTCTTAAAACTATAACAGTTGGTTGCACAAAATTTGATCACATTCAATGAATGCCGTATAAAACATAAGATGCAGTCATA
This sequence comes from Rhysida immarginata, assembly GCA_023313115.1. Taxonomy (NCBI): domain Eukaryota; kingdom Metazoa; phylum Arthropoda; class Chilopoda; order Scolopendromorpha; family Scolopendridae; genus Rhysida; species Rhysida immarginata. The sequence continues at coordinate 5,756,665 of JAHWFO010034948.1, read as the reverse complement.
TTCTTTGCAAGTTAGCTGTAAAAAGTCTAAATGGTTTATTTCAAAATCACAGTTAGTTTGTTAGGAAGTTGTATATTCATCCACGGAGCAATTATTATTAACCAATATGACTTTTGAAACTAATGAAAAATAATCAAACTCGAAATCCTTTCATTGAAAATCCATCCCTACTTCTTAGGAGCGGACAGCAAAAAAGTTTAGGCAAAAGTTCTCTGAGGCACTCACCCATAAAAATTGGACATTTAGTATTCTTCTAATTTTCGTACGGAAAAGTAGAAACATATTTTAAAAACTTTCTCAAATGATTTAAGATTGATAATAAAATTAATGGAAACTGTCTTACTTTCACCTTAATTAACTTAAACAATAACTAAAAGGATTGATCTAAAATTATTTTCATAAATGAATTTCATACTTTACCGAAAATACTAAACATAGAATATTCTAAATGAATGAACCGTGTTAATATAAAATAATTATCTATATACAATCTGTGACAATAAAGTTCGGTGAATGATGGCATATTGAGAGTGGTTTGCTCGCTTACATGAACCAGCAGTTACTATCCTTCAAAGTAATCCCCGTCGATGGTAATGCACTTCTGGGAACGCCTGTACAAGTCCTGGAAACTCCTGGCGTAGTCGTTTTTAGGGATAGCCTTCAGTTGGGTCGTAACATTACGTTGGATGTCTGGCCACTTCGGGGGGCGCCTTTTACGGTGTTCCAGCCTCCTCGGAACCGTTTAAACCACTCATAAACACACTTCAAAGTAAAAGCACTTTCTTTGTAAATTGTTGTCATCATTTCATGAGTCTCTTTCGTTCGCTGATCTATTTTGTGTTTCGACCGCGCGTACTACTCCTTCTCTCTTCAATGTCCTGTTTAAACACAATAAACACACTCGCAGCGCTGATTCTCTCAAATTTGTTTAAACATGTCTCGACCTGTCTGGGGCAGGATACGACGATGGTGCACTCTTACGACCGTTAGCAATTTGACGTCATTCACCGAAATTTATTGTCACAGGTTGTATATTATAGAACAATAGATAACCTCTGAAAGTTTATATCAATTACCAAAGAAAACCTTAGGCCCATTTTATTTTCATTGAATTGTAACTGAAGTAGACTAATCCCGCAATTAATTGAAAATTTCAGGGATGGTGCACCAAACCAATATTATGCCACAGTCCGACGTTACCTAGATGAACATTAGCCACACACTCAGATTAGCCATGTTACCATAAGGACTTGCTGTTTCGCAGTTGATCACCCAAGTCACCTGACCTTATTCCCTGTTTTTGTTTTTCCTGTATGGATTTGTGAATGACGGTGTGTTTCATCTAGGACTCAAAATCTACCCGAATTAAGACGCATCGTGACGGCCAATTATTGTTGTCTTTGCTAACATTAGCACGTCAAAAATAAGATTATCACCTGAATATTTGCCCTGTGACATACAGCTCCCATTTTTTGCACTTAAGATTCATTGTGATGTAGGTAAACTTTGAAGGGTTTTCCCCTGTTCATTTTGATACCTTACATGTTGTTGTCTAATACATTTACTGCATTAAAATATTGTTGCTACATCCTATTGTACAGGATGGGGAGGAAAGAAATGGCATTATTTAAAATGATCACAAAGATATAGCATATTGTTTTGCAAGCAATATGATTTACATTAGTGGAAATTCTGTGTACTTGATTAAATGTTCCTTTTTTTCTCTGCAAGATGTATTTATACATATTGTCGGAGCCAAAGAGCGACGGTGCCCATGACGTTACGTAACCTTTCCAGTGGAATATTATTGATCTCAAATCTAAAATTTTCCAAGAACACTTGCCAAGGACCAGCGATGAACTAAAGGAGAGAATTCAGCAAGAGATTAACAGCATTCCATTGGAACAGTTATGTAATGCCATGGGCACCTTCACTCTTCGGTTCCGACAATGTGTGCAAAGCCAAGGACGCCATCTTACAGATAAAAAAAAATGAACATTTTAATAAGGAATTCAGAATTTCCACTAATGCACATTATACAGGGTGAGTTTTTTTTAAAAGCGGCCCGACGCGAAATACTGCGCAGTAAGTTTTCAAATGACTTGTCATTCATGTGATATTGCGCAGTTGATATTCACAGTTGAGAGAGTGACATTGGTGTGCATGGTAGTCATTTGTACGGAGTGGCGAAAATGGTGTTATCTCTGCAACAGCGCAATTTTGTGGTAGAGCACTATGCACGGCATGGGCCATGGAAACAGTGTGCAGATGAGTTTAAAATTAAGTTTCAAGTTGGTGCTGTGCCTGCAAAACCTCCTGCTAAGAGTGCAATGCAAAACTTAATTGCGAAATGGCATGCAACGGGATCAGTACTGAATGCAAAGAAAGTGCGCAAGAGGACGGTCCATACGACAGCAACCATTGCTGCTGCTGAAGACCACATGCTACGCAGTCCCAAAACCTCATCAGGGGGTGTCTCAGCAACTGGGTTTGTGTCAGTCAAGTGCAATGAAGATCATGAAACAATTTACACTTAGACCCCTTCAATTTACATTTACACACTGTGCTTCAGTTGCATGATGTGGACAAGCCGGCCAGGGTTCAGTTTTGTGAATGGTTCTTGAGCACCATTGCTCCGGAGGTGCTGGAGGATGGTTATGTGTTCATCTCGGATGAAGCGTGGTTCCATCTGTCCGGTTACGTCAATTCACAGAACATGAGCCACTGGTCTTCCGTCAATCCGCATGTGTTCATGGAGTCTCCACTGCATCCACAAAAAATTGGTGTGTGGTGTGCTGTCTCCGCCTGCCGCATCATTTCTGTGATCTTCAATGAAACTGTGAATAGTGACCGTTATGTGCACAACATCTTCAACGTGTTTGCCGCACAACTTACTGATGAGGAGCGTGCCAATGCTTACTTTCAGCAAGATGGTGCAGCAGCCCATTCTGCATACGCAACACGTGCCCTTATCCAGGAAGTGTTCCCACCCGAACATGTGATCAGTCGAGGAACAGAACAGCCCTGGCCATCACGGTGCCAGACCTATCGATCTGCGATTTCTTCATCTGGGGTGCACTGAAAGGTGTGATATACCAGAACAATCCGCGCACAGTCGCCGACCTTCAACAAAACGTCCAGGCAGCCATTCAGGCCATTTCAGTGGAAACCCTTGCTCGCGCCTTCAGGAACATGTGGACACGGCTTCACACGTGCCTCAAGGTCAATGGGGGACATTTCCAGCACCTACTCTAGGTTATTTGCACTGATTTTTGATCATTGTTACCTCTTTTCATGCTCATTTTTACACGTTGTTCACCGGTCCACTTTTAAAAAACTCACCCTGTATTTCTTGCAAAACAATAAAAATACATTCATTTGCTTTTTCTTTGTGATGATTTGAAATACTCCCAGTTCTTTACCCCAGCCTGTAGTTACTTCCTATTAAAGACGTAGTTTCATTCATTTAGGATTGTCTGTATTTTCAAAACTTCTGTAGCTTATGCATTTATCTGCGCTGTTTAACGTTAAAAAAATCAAGTGATTAAACAAATTATTCCATTCTAAAAAAATGATTTCACTGTTTCTTCAATGTTGAGAGGACTTTTAAAGCCAATTTAATGCTTAAATAAAATAAATATTTGTTTATTTCTATCAGTATTTCTATCATTTTAGATTCAGTTGTTTAATTTAAGAATATTCAAACTAAGATCTTAACGATTTTTATACGGTTCGTCATTCTGTATGAATATCTGAAGTCAGCTTCTACAAATTATTACTTTTCTAAAATCGATTGATTATATCGATTTTTGATTTGTTTTCATTCTGCTTTGCTTTGTTTTTTCATTGAAATTCATCTGAAAATTTCTAACAGTAGGGAGAGTGTCAATACACAAATACCTCTTGAATGTCCCATGTTTCCTTTAATTGACATAATGGATTATTCCATCGGGAGTGTAAATTGCGTTGCAGGAATTTCGCAAGGGAACCAGGTTTGTAATTAAAGACAAGAATTTGCAATTTACAAAATAAGAAGAATGAGTTTCTTTTAAGCAAATTATTTTTAAAGTCTAGAAATAGAAGCTGAAAACACTTCTAAAATTTTAACAACAACAAAGAAGTGTTAAATGAAATTATTTATTAAGCAGCGGATTTTTCTTTAATTTAAAAAAGTTAATTTAAAACTATTCTAATAATGCTTATTAATAATTATTTATTAAGAATGTTACATTAATTATTCTGTAATCTATTATATTAAGAATTTTTCAGCCAGGATTTCATCAAATAACTCGCAACGACTTCATTTTAGGCTTTCTAAAAGGATTCTTTCTTTGTGTAATTTCTTTATATTGGCTTTCGATTTGCTTCGAAAGAAAATTGAATTTACATCTCCATCCCTGGAGAAATCAACTGCTTGTAAATAAAGGAGTGTCTCCAATTATCGGCCATGTTGAAGTGGAACTGACCTTTCGAAGCCATTATTCGTATTGAATCGGATGTTTCGTAAAATTTAAAATGACTTTTGCTTTTAAAATAGCTAAATATACAGTAGCCAGACAAGAACTATATTTATGCGGAACGACCTTAATATTATCAAACTTTTCCTATTGGATGTGATCGAGTCCACCATGTTGAGATTTGTACTTCCCTCTCTACAATCGAAAATTAGAGTAAAACACGAGAAAGCATTAGTATCGAAATCTTTCATAGAAAGACTCATGAGAAATCTGAAGTTAAATTTAAAACTCAGAGATCGTTTTATGAATTGAAGCCTCTATAGAGCGTTTCCTCTTTTTAGATGCATTGATAAATGATCTCTCGTGTTCTGTTTTATGACTATCGGTATCTTTGCCTTGTCCGCACTCTTCGTCAACATTAGAGCAGATATGGCTTAATCGATTATTGGGTAATCTTTACTAAGCGTTATCGGCTTAGAATAAATTAACTTGTACACGTAAAATCACTAATAATTAACATCACATTTGTATATTACGCTCCAATTCACTGCAAGTAAATTTGTAATTTAAATTAATTAAAAAAAAAAGCTTAATCCAAATGAGAAGGAGAAACTGCTCGTTTGATATTGCCATTTAACTCCAAGAGGCATTGATATTTCCCAGTTATCATTGATATTTAAGGGATCGACAAGATGAGATTAAATTTTTTAGAAAGAAAACGTAAAATAAAAAATAGAAGAGGAGGAGGATGTTCAAGGTTGATCACGTCCTCCTGTTTCTCACGTGATCATTTGATATTGATCTGTTGGAGGAGGAGAGTATTAATAGAAAATCGGTATCATTCCATTCATTCAGTGGTCTCACTGCATTTGCTTACTAAATCTCGTCCGAACGAGACCTCACTTTGCATCAGGAATGAGTAAATATTCTACGAGCTATTTTCAGACACAAACGAGTTGAAAGTTCCACAGTATCTTCAAGTTAACGTTTAACTTTTGTTTTTCAGTGATTATTAAAAATTCTGCCTTTTCAGTCTAAAATTTATTTTAGAGTTTCGCATTTTTCACTCGTTCAATTCTGAAAGTTCGTTCCCCCAGGAGCATAAATTTAAATCATTCCAATTTATATAATCCAATAGGATTTACCACAATAAAATTGGTTTAGCGTACCTATATTGAATTTCTGCAATAGTTTTGAATGACTGCCAAATATGACTGCAGAAATATTACGACCTAATTAAGAATAGAACGAAATAAAAGGTCGCAAAAACAATTTAATTCTTGAAAATATCTTAGTTATATAAGGCATGTTCAAATGAAAGTGATTCGGGCTGTAGCGCGCGAGCACGTGAGTGCGCAGACACGGGGCAAACGGGTGATTGTTGACGTATCGTCTGCTTGTTCTGATAAGCACTGCTGTGGGAAGTTACGTTAGGCTTATGGTCGTATTTCGTTTGTGTTACAATGGACCCTCCTATTAAATTTCCGTCCAAAACTGACCAACGAGCGGTGATAATGTTTCTGACAGTTGAGGCTATTCCACCAGTTGACATTCATGCTCGCATGTTGAATGTTTATGGAGAAGCATGTGTCTCGAAAGCAAACGTGGTAATCACCGATCAATTGAAGACAGACGCGGATAAGTCAATTCGTGAGAACAGGCGGATAAGTATACGGTCACTTGATCACAACGTCAGTATTGGTTCCGCATATGCTGTAGTGAAAAGCCTGGGATAAGGCAAGGTCTGCTATCAGTGGGTACCCCGAATGCTCACGGAAGAGCACAAAGGGCTGCGCTTCGGCTGTTGTTTGGATCATCTGGAACGTTACAGTCGTGAGGGGGAAGCGTTTTTGAAGATTATCGCGGTAGAAGAGACTTGGTGCCATTATTGGGAACCCTCCGGGAAGGTATCCACAATGCAGTGGAAGCATCCATCGTCACCACGGCCCAAAAACTTCAAGTCGCAAAGTTCGGCCGGGAAGGTTATGCTTACGTGTTTCTTTGATTCCGACGGTCCTCTGCTTTTGGAGTTTATGGAACCCAAAACCCGTATTAATGCTATCGCATACACCAAGACACTGCAGAAATTGCGTCAAGCTATGAAAAACAAGCGTCCTGGTAAGCTCAGTGATAGGGTGATCCTCCTCCAGGACAATGCTAGGCCACATATTGCGAGACTGGTGCAGGAAGCAATAACCAAAATGCGGTTTCAAGTTCTGCCACACCCTCCCTATAGCCCGGATCTCTCAGCATGTGATTTTCATGTATTTGGTCCTTTAAAGAAGGCACTGAAAGGTCGACGATTCGCCAATGATGAGGAGGTTGAGGACGCTGTTCGGGCATGGTTCAGAGAGCAGCAGAAAACAGACTTTTTGCGGACGGTATTAGCCGATTGGTGCCCCAGTGGGAGTTCTGTATTGCGACAGGTGGAGATTTTTCTTAGGACTGCGTGTCTATAATATTGACTATAAGATGTTCTTCTTTCATATAAACTAAGGTAAATATTAATACTTTCATTTAATCCGTCTCAGTGCCCTTTGAATCAGTTTCATTTGAACATTCCTTATACGTATTTCCCCACTGATTTAGGGCAGTAAGACACATGACATTTAAAGCACAATAATGCATTAAAAAAAATTATATATAAATTATAATTTTATTCCGTTATCGTTTTAAGTTTTAATTCCGTGTATTATTACTATTCTATTTATTGCTGCTTTATTTTGTGTTATTTTTATAAAGGACTCTCTGAACGTCGGCTACGTTGAAAGAAGACTCTAACCTATCAAGTACGCTACGCCCTGAATTTAAGAGTAATATCTCGAAAACGGATATCGATAGAAGAATGAAACAAGCAGTTTGATTATTTAGAAAGCCGTAAAAATCTGTTACGGAAGTTTCAAATTTAGTTACAAATGCCGCCGACAGATGGCGTTGTACGTAGCGTATTGAAAATTTCATTCTTTGTTTGCGCCATCTGTTCTTGAAAGGTGCACATTTTGGATCTATTGTTATGTGTTTGCAATGGTTGCTTGCAAAGAACTCTGTACTACGACTACAGCGTACAGCGACATTTGTAACTAATTTGTAACTAAATTATCACATTTTTACGCACCCTGATCTTTGACAATGAATAGTAGCTGAACCCCTTAACAGAAATGATTTGCATCCTGAAACCTATTCTTTTGAGAAGAGTTTTAAATAAATTATTTTATCATAGTATTAAACAGTAATGAGCTTATAATGGTGACATTGAATTCAAAATTCGAGGAGCCATTGCTTTTTGAATTCAAACTAAGTCGCAATGCAACTGACGCATGCCAAAACAGTGATAGTTTTGCCAGTTTGCAGGGGATTGTTTGCCAGATGATCAATGCAAGAGAAGACATTAGCAACCAAAATCTTTCCAGCGCTTCGAACTCTTTGATTTTTCTTCGGCGGATCTCCTTTGTGCGCCCACTCCTTTGATTGCTGTTTAATCTCAGGATCATAATGATAAAGCCCATATTTCATCAGCAGGATGCTGTAAACGGACCGTGATTTGTCTTGTTCGAATCTTTCGAGCATTTCATGGCACCACTTCATTCTTTCCTGTTTTTGCTCTGACGTCAACACGTGGAGGATCCATTTCTTACCAATTAAGCAACAGAATTAATTGGTAAGGTGGTCAGGGGCGGGCCCCCCCCCCCCACACGGCCATGTTGTGAATTACTTCTGCAGTACGACGACAACGCTCACTTCGAGCCACTATTCAATTAAATCGAATACGTCATGACCATGAAATTCCGGCAGTCATCATATAAGGAATACCTGCAAGTGTCACGGTACTTGATTGGGTAACTGACAATAAAAGTAATGAACTAGGCAGCTTCCCATGAGTCTTTTATACGTATTGAAATAATAAATAATATTATGTACAATCAATATATCTGTATTAGATATCGGAATAATATTTCTTTCTCTTTGTCCCTTCCAGTCAAGTGGAAATGTTTTAAATCAGAAGTTTAGGCGTGTTTGTATTCTGAATTCAGTGGCCAAAATTATTGAAAAGGTCTTTTTTTTTTTCTTTCCTCTGTCTCAATTATATTGCGCTTCGAACATTTGCATGGTTTCATCAGAAAATGATCTGTCACGATTAAATCTTATGACATGGATTGATTATGTTTCTGCAGAAGCCCGAAAAGAGACCAGAAGGTAAATGTAATTTATTTCGGCCTTTCACGTGCATTTGATTGCCAGATGCTATATGACACCTTAGATTGCTTCAAAAATTTTAATCATAAGACATTTGTCTGACTTCGTTAGATTTTTTACTCTTACCTGAGTACTTTAGGTAATCTTATGGGTGAGAAAGGGTATTGGTCCAAATCGTTCTTAACATTTTTAGAAATACTTGGTTCCTTTTATTCGATTTATAACCAATAATATTCTGTCTTTTTCAATTTATGAAAGAGAATTTTATTCATTTAATTAATCAACATTTTAATAATATTGAAATTATTGTTATTTCTTTTAGAAATAGAAAATCTTCGTTCTATTTGCAAATGCTTGAATTATGAAATGCCTTAATGTGGAAAACCTATCAAGGTAATCATCATTAGGTTCGATGGAACTTGTTAATAATCATCATTGATAATACGGCAGATGCTTCATCTGCAGTTAATTTCTTGCCGAATGCCATGTAGTAAATTAGCGTTAATTCCAACTCGGAGCGCGGCGAGATTTGCAATTAAGGATAGTACTCTCCTTTGGAACCAGCACTCGAACTTGAACTAATAACCAGAAGAAAATTTTAAGGTGTCGTTCCGATGTCATTTCTCATAGGTGACTATGGTTGATCAATCCGCCGAAATGGAAAACAAGTATCGATAAATTCGCGCTTCTTCACGATAATTGTGTGCGCCTCTTGCTGGAAGTGAATGAATTCTTTTTGGCCATCATCGCCTAATTGTGGATAAGGAACTTTTGGATTACGTCCAGATTTAAAATAACTTGTGATGGCTCGTTTCCAAAAAGAAGAGGTCATGCACTTTCCTTGCTGAGGTGCTTAACACGTTCAAGTTGGGGATGTCAAAAGTTTCTAGGAAGACATGTTGATATGCACTGGCCCGTATCTATATTTAGTTTCCTACCGACATGAAACATGAGCGCCGTCCTCGTTTTCTCTCCGATCAACAATTGAGTACTAGATTAGTACCTTCATAAAACGTGAAATATTTTAATTATCTTATGGCATGTTAGAACATTCTGTAAGAGCACTGAATTAGTGCATATATCTTTTTTGAAACGCCTTATACGTAGCCATAGTTATTTCATACCTTACCACCCACAATGGACAAAAATATCTATTATCGAGCATGATAATCATTATATAGTTGTTTAATATGCTTCCTAAGACATACCATTGTGAGTTTTTTTAAGATTCATATTTGATTTACTTCATTTGGTTTACTTCATTGAAAATCTGGTACTGGATTACCATAACGATATCAATTAAAGACATCGTTACAGTATTCGCGAAGTCGTCGTTCTGTTGCCAATTTTTTCGAATTTTGATTTTGACTTCAGATTAGGATAGAGCATCAAAAATTAAGTAAAAGTTATAATAAAGGCAGACATGTCCTATCTATTCGGGAAAATGGCCAAAATGATGTTTAAACATTTTGGTGCCGTGGCCCGGAGCGAAGGACCAAAATATTAACTTTAACCACCATTTTGGCCATGTTTCCAAATAGATCGGACATGTGTATTTATTATAACTTTTACTTATTTTTGATGCTCTATCTGAATATGAAGTCTAAATCAAAAAATTCTAAAAAAAATGGCAACATTCGCAAATCTAGTAACGATGTTTTTATCATCGTCGAAAATTGGTTTCCTGTCGAAACAATAGAGATGTCCATTTTACACTGTAGAATTGTCCTTTTTACAGTTTTGTTTCAGTAAGTTTAATGTTTATTATTTTGTTATTCAAAAGGAGGGAGGACGACAAATTGAAAGACGGGGCAGCCGAACTTCTAGTTACGCTACTGTAACTCCCATTTGGTTTATTTAAGTCAAAAATTATAGAGATCATAGAAATAAGACAGTTATGTTAAAATGTTTCAGAGATCACGAACAAGATTACAGGACCCATAAGATAGTAATGTATTATAGCTGATTAAATTTTAATCTTCTATTTATTACTAATACAGGATGCGGAGAAATAATTCCCAGATTTTAAATGCAAATAACAAAGCAATAATAGAAGTAATTCAAAATTTTATTTCAGTTTGGAAGACCAGTGTTTACCATTTACGTCACATACATTATCCATTATCTTTTAGTTTTGAAAACAATATCGTCCAAATACCGACCTTCATATTGTATGCATTTTTGAAGCCTCTCCCTGAGTTCTGCATTATCCGGCTATTTCCGGTGCTATTGCCGCAATTTTGTGGTAGAAGGCAGCTTTCAGTTCTTCTAGTGTTCCCGACTTTCGTTTGTACACTTGAGCCTTCAGGCACCCCTGATAAAAGAAATCGCATGATGCGGAGCGTGCTGAAATTTGCATGTCACCTCACAAGTAGACCAACCGCTATTGGACAGTGCTGTTTTCAAAACTAAGTGATAGTGTATGTGACGTAAAAGGTAAACATTATTCTTTCAAACTGAAATAAAGTTTTGATTAGCCTATATCATTGTTTGTTAGAGCGAAGCGTTAGCGAAGCTCTGTTATCAGGCGAAAATCAAAATTCTTTGTGCGCATAAAACTTTTGAACCAGAGAACATAGACAAATGAAATTTTGCACACAGGTGGACATGACCATCCTGATGGTCACTAAATAAAAATTTTAAAAATCGGTTCAGCCATCGAGGAATAATCACCATTTAGCTGTTCCCATTGAAATGCATTGAAAAAAATGTAAAACAATTGCACGCGCTAATAGATTTTTCAACATAGAAAATATGGCGA
>JAHWFO010034948.1:5704694-5735253 GCA_023313115.1 Rhysida immarginata | reverse complement strand
AATGTCCAATTTTTCAACCAAAATTGGCCGAGAAAAAAAAAGTGTTGCATTACTTATTGAACTTCCCTCGTAGATCAGGGTATAGTGATGCATTTTGTCCCTATGAACATGGGTCCGAATTTGAACGCTAACTGAGATATGAACAGAAATAAAAATGTCACCACCAACAAGCTAATAACTCAGGTTCTGCAACGCCTAGGATTATGAATTTTGGAGCAATAATAGGGAACATAAAACTGTGTATACCGTTAAAATTTTATCGAATTCCAACGAGAAGTTTCGAGTTAAGCATTCAAAATCATAATATGAGTGCTTTACTCGGAAACTAGTCGTTGGAATTCGATCAAATTTTAACGGTATACACAGTTTTATATACCCTATTATTCCGCCAAATTTCATCATCCTAGATATTATAGAACCTGAGTTATTAACATGTTTGAAAAAATTTGAAATTTGAAAAAATAAACAACATTTAATAAGAAAACATAAAAATAAAATGATTTAAAAAGATTTTAAAAAATCCCACCCCCTTCTCTGTTGACATTGCAACTATCCCATCTCCCAATTCTACAAAATTGTAATAAATTTGATTATTGGAGAAACATATTATATTATTCACATAATTCTCCCCAACGTAAAGGATTTAATATATTTGATTATCATGTGATATTGTTTTTTAGTCACTAAGCACTTAGTCATGTGACTTCCTGTTTTTTTTGTCAGTTTAATTTTTTAAGTTTTATTTCAATGTCACTTCTGCTGGGCTCGGTGGCCGAGAGCGTTGAGGCGCAGGTCTTGTCGCTCTCGTAACCAGCGAGTTGCGGGTTCGAATCCCGCCAAGGGCATGGATGTGTGTGTTTGTCTATTTTCACCATCATCCTTTCATCCCATACGGCTAGTCTCCTGGACGAGGGAGATGCGAGCTGGAAATCCATCCAAATCACTTCTCCACCATACTTCTGAGGATGAGAGTTGAGCTCTCGAAAACGTTAAAGCTATGATAATGCATGTATCATAAGGGCAAATTTTGTAAGATATCTAAACATTCTCCTTGCTTTTGATCATCTGGACTTTTAGTCAATTTCGAGAATGTGGATATCAGTTTGTTAAGCTCTTATGAATTTGTAAATAATTATTATTTTAAATGGATTTGAAAATCCGTATGTAGAATTGGGAGATGGGATAGTTGCATTGTCAACAGAGAAGCGGTGAGATTTTTTAAATCATTTTATTTTTTATGTTTTCTTATTAAATGTTATTTTTTTTTCAAATTTTGTAATAATTTGATTATTGGAGAAACATATTATATTCACAGTTTACCTTATTTAATTGATAAACTGTTTATTAAATGAATAATAAATATTGAACGGGTAATCAGGTTTCATTTTTACGACAACTTTAAATCTTGCTACAAATCGCCACAAAAATATGTGAATGCGGCAGTGGAACGAATAAATATGTCGTAGGCCACTAATTAATAAATACAAATTTAATTAACCGTTAATTATTTCGTTGTTTCAATCCGTCCATCTATCCATCTGCTAATCTTGTCAAATTATTTCTAAGTTTAAATGTAGAAGTTGAAATTGCAAGCGATTGCTTGTTCATGAGTCAGAGCTTGGTGGTAGAAATGCGACGGATCAGCAACCTGTTGAAAGATAAAGTTCGCACTGTCGGCAATGGCATGAGCCGATTTCCAAATACAGATAGGAATACCTTGACAGGTTTTTTTCCCCACAAAAAGAAAAGGGACATTAATTTTGAACTTTGATATGACAGGAATAAGACATGTTTGTTTTACTTCACCACGATGCAAGAAATTCTGCAATCATTTGTAAACGTCCTCTTTAATGAGTAGGTAATCTGTGTCAATAGTGTGGCTTTAAAAAGGTATGAGTTACACACGTATAATATTTAAGATTTGTATAAGAGACAAACAAATAAATATACATACATATATATAGATTAAGACAATATGAAATATCATTAAAATCTTAAATTGATCATACTTATTCGAAAAAAGTAATAAAGCAAAATCTAAATGAGCAGGGCGGGAAAATTTGAGGGGAATTTATAAAAAAAAAAAACTTCCTAATTTTTTAAGAGATGACTTATAACCACAACTTTTAAACAGTTTTACAGTCTTAATTACTTCTTTATGATGGTTCATTATACTAATCTTCATATCTAATTTAGAATGGTTCATTATACTAATAAAGTTTTTCTGCCTTATTTTAAATTTCATTAAATTTAAAAACCCCACAGAGAAAAATTAGAACTAAAAAACTAAACAACTCATAAGAGATCATAATGTAATTTAATGAAACAATAATTAAGAACCTTGAGAAAGATTTTTACAATTAAAATTCATTTACATTATGATCTCTTATGAGTTGTTTAGTTTTTTAGTTCTAATTTTTCCCTGTGGGGTTTTTAAATTTAATGAAATTTAAAATAAGGCAGAAAAACTTTATTAGTATAATGAAAATTTCCCCCGTTTATATTGTGTATTAGAATGTTTATATTTGTGCAGATCACTAATAAATTCGAAACTCTCAGGGCAAATATTCATACTGAAGAAATTACATTGCTCTCATACAAATATCGACTAGCTTAAAATCCATTCGCTGATAACGCTTCAATTAGAAAGTAGATTTTTAATCAAGTGCTCAAGAGAGTACCTTCTGTGTAAACAAAGTGTAGAATATCATTGTCTGTAGAATCTTAAGTTTCCGAAGTTGCTTCATCTTTGGCTTCCCCAACTGTGTTTTTTGAACATTGTGGGCACGTAGGACCCCACTAACTCTTTTGCCCTTTCCATAAAGGTGGGCGGTCATCCAACGATTTCCTGCTCACCGCCACTCATCACATCTTTTGTTCTTGTCGTTATGGAAACCCCGCGGATAGGCTGTCAACTGTTTTTATTCGTAGATTTCTGCAGGAAGATGTTCAATGGGCGAGAGGGGAGGGAAAAATATGCCTTGAATCGGCAAACACCAAAAACAGAGCATTCATTCCCGAACCTATGCTCGTGGAAATTTTCCTTATATATCGTGTCCTATTTGTAAAGGGCGAAGGTAAGCAAAGATGATTAAACTTTCATGAAGAAATTTAAATGCAATATTGCTCTGCTATTCATTTACGAGATGATATAAATTTTGAAAGGGGCATATTTATAGCTTTTCGTCAGAATCACCGTTTCGTACATCCTTCTGGTACGCATATAAAGCCGAACTGCACCAAAATTTGAAACATAAGTTTCAGAAAATAATAAGTCAGTTTTATTCAAAAAATATACGTTATATGAATTTTTCTTCAAAAATAATTATTTCCCAATATTTTGTACTAAATCAAATGAATAATTTTATCGCATATTATTTTCCGTGGAACTATTGAGAAAATGATTCTTAAAACCATCGCTAAATTAAAGTTCACTGTGGTTTAAAGAAAATAAACTTTGATAGAACTTTTAATAATAGAAACTATTAAAATTGCACCCTTAAAGGAAATTCAAAGCCCACCCGTGATGGAGTTCTGTAATTTTGAATAGCCACAGAATTCAATCATTTAGTGCCATGCTTAAATAATAAATATTCAGTTATTATTCGATCAGCAGTAATTTTTAAAGAGCTTCAGAGGAATTAAGTGGATAAAAATTTCACTACTACTCAACCCAAATTTTCACCAGACGATCGGTAAACGTGACAAAGACCGGAAAAACCACTTCATTATTGCAGCCAATTTGTGGTGCTCTTTTACAAAATTAAACTTGATTTCCTGAGAAATTTCCTTCTTCCTTTATTTTGCATATCCATCTCTAATGTAGGAGGAGTGGAAGTCGGAGGAGAGTCGATTCCCATTTGCGTGTTTACGAAAAACATTGTGGAGGAAAACGTTTTCCACTCAAGGAGCTAAAAAAAATTCACTTGAGGTCGGCGTTTTCCTTCAGACTTCATAACAAAATATATTTCAAGTAAAAATGAAAATAAAAATGCCATGAGAAACATAGTCACCGCATATGAGCGTCAACAAATAAAAAATTAATTAAAATATTAAAAAATGACAAAATTCCACAATAATGCTTTTATAATATTTTTTAAATTAATTATGTCCTATAAAAGATGATTAACAATAAATTCCGCATGTCTCCCTGAATGAAAACAACGTAAAACCCAGAATAAAACTTCTTTTAAGAGTTTTCTTATAAAGTTTTAAAAATCAATAAAATTGCTTTTAAAATTTCTTTTTAACTTACGTATAAAGAAGAGAGCCAAGTAGGAAAAGTCGATCAGATTCTAGCCCAATTTCTGTTCGGATAGGATTTTTGGGCTTCTAGTGAAGGGGGGATGATAAAGACTAGCCCATTTTTTAAATTTTATATATTAGGTTGAGACTTTCTTTAAGTAAGAAATGTCACTTCTTCACATGATCTCCATTCTCTTCGACTACCTTACGCCACTTTTGGACTAGTGACTTTAGGCCAGCACGGTAAAACTCTGGACCATTATTTGGAAGCCGTCACGAAATCATCATCTTCAAACATCGTTTCTGAAGATATTCCTTCAGTTTACCGAACAGATGGCAATCAGAAGGTGCAAGATCAGGATTGTAAGCAACATTGTCAGGTGTATTTTTTTTTTATTTTGAACGTTATCGTCCAGTAGCAAAAACATCCTTTTGCCAATGCGATCGAACATGACTCACTTAGGCTTGAAGTTTCTTTAACGTTGTCACATGTGCGTTAAAATTAATAATGGTTTCTATGGCATGATGTCCACAAGCAGGAGTCTTTCTGAAATGAATATAAAAAAAAACTGTTGTCATTATGTTTCTAGCCGATATGGGCATTGTTTTGGATTTCTTTTTTCTTAGCCGAGTTCTTGTGATACTACTCTATTGATTGCCTCTTCGTCTCAGATTAATGTTTTTCTTCTTCTGCATATTTCATCTTCCCTCACAGTTCTCCAAGAAAGTCATTTCCACCATTTTCGTAAATGTTCTTTGCACAGTTTTTCCGATTTTCTTTGTAGGTATCTGTCGACATCCTTGGAACCCACCTGATACAAACTTTTTCAGTTTCAACTGTTTCAGTATTCCACATATCCTTGCGATGCAATTCTCAATAAGAGTGGCCTTTTTTATATGTCTGTCTTCCAAAACCATGTTGTTAAAGCATTGTCAGGTGTTCATGCAATTCTACTAAAATATTAATTTTACAACTTAATTTCTGCAATATTTGTAACTGATTTTGAAACTTCTGTATCAGATTTTTACGACTTTCGAAGTAAACATGACACTTCTTTCATTCTTCTATCGATCTTCTTCTGAGATATTTACTCTTAAAATCATGGAGTTTTTTGTAGGGGACACTGTAGAATAATAGTAGCTATTCTAGTTTTTAAAAAAAAAATGAGAATAAATTTGATTTAAAAAGAGGAAACTTTAAAAGCAAAGGAGTCTAGGAACTTTAAGATGAAAGGGATGAGTTCAATGAACAAAAAAAAAGTCATCCAACAGGTAGAGGTTGACAAGTCTTCAAGTAATGTCTCCTCAGGGCTCCATTGAGTTGTTTTACTCGCTATAGCAAATGGAACAATGCCAATTGTGTTAAGCAGAAGGAATCGAATAAGAGAATTTAAGAAACTGTGAATGGTTCTCGGCTTGTTACAGCCAACGTTAACGAGGACTTTAATTCGTTTAACCCAGTCAATGGGTGATATGCCAGCTTTTGATTTTTTTTTCTTTGCAGTCCAAGCAAGTTGAAAAAGAAAGATCTTCACAAGCATTTCCACCGCCAACAAAGATCTGCATGACGGAGTTCTAGAGCGATTTTAAAACTTCTATAAGAAGAAAGTAGAGGACCATTCAGTATTAATACTAACTCCAAATTATCTACTAACCAGGCAATAAGCGTATTACTAAACCTTATTTGCAACTTAAGAATTTTGTTATAAATAAATTAAGTCCCATTGTATGTTTCTACTCAAGTATACGTTTTTTACGTTTAAAGCTGCAATTGTGTTTTTATACGTGTTCTTTTGTGTATAGATTAGGTCAAGTTTTATTAATTTTTTGTGCTGAAGGAAATTCCAACGCACTTAATTTGTTAGGCGAAGAAAATTTCTTTACGTGCGGAAACTTGCAAGATTCCACACACTGGATATTTCTTATGGAATCATATAACATTCCCGGAGGATGGGATTATGCACCAGATATCAAAATAGAATTAATAATTATTTTTCACATACATTAAGGACACAATTAGTAAAAGGATTTTATAATCTCCTTAGCCTTTGGATTAACCAAAAATCATTCCAGGATCCACGCCAGGCGAAAATTGCGGAGAGGATTTCCTCCATCGCCGTTGTGGTCATTTTCGAGCCCACACATAAAACTCCGAAGACTATCACATTACAATTCTTCAATATTTTTTGTAATTTAAGGTTTAGACTATACTTATGAGAATTGTGTACTTAATTTCTTTTCAAGTTCATTATATATTTCTTATTTTATATTTGTTTATGCATGCAGACCACCTTTCTATTGTTTTAACTAACGCAGGGCTCCCAGTGAGAAACTTGGTCAAAAAAGTTGAAAAAGTTAAATAAATAGCAAAAAAAGTGACCAAAAAGTTGATAATCACCAAAAAAAAGTGACCAAAAAGTTTACTTCCAGTTTATAATTTCACGCTAATATTTCAAGATTTTACCAATCAAAATTGCACTTAATTCTAGACACTATTATAAGCAAAATTAAAGTATTTTGAAAAACAATAATTAAAAGTAACAAAAGTATAATGCAATTCGCACAACCATTTACAACACAAGCTGAAGTTTTTGAACAGTTGAATAGTTTAATTAAATGCACTGATTAATACATTTTCAGTCTACTACATACAATTAATACTGAAATACCTGTAGAGTTTATCAATAAAAAAGGAAAACAATAACTTTAAAAAAACAGAATGTTTATTATACAGTTTTTTGTTTTTTTGAAAAATAATTGGTCAGGATATTTGCTTGTCTTTTTTTAATATTCTTTTCAATTTTTTTAGTTTCACCAGCACAAATTCTTTCTTCATCTCTCTTTGCTTTAGCACTTTCAAGGAAAGTGCTCTTGACTGAGCAATTTCCACTGCTACAAAATCTTTTGCTTTTAATGCAGTTTTCAATTTTTCATTTGCCTCTTCAAATAATTTATCTGAAATGATTCTTTTCTCATCCTGACTTTTTTTTGATTTCAACAAATTATCTTCTAGAATCTGGAGGTTTTTCTTTGAATGCTCCAATTCTTTCATTTTTGTCATTTCTTCAATACGTCTCTTTTCTTCTTCTTCTTTTCTCTTTGCAATTTCTTTTTTCTGTTTTTCATCTTCCAAGTATTTTGTGTAGCATTTGTGAGCATTATGAGCCATTGCTATAAGTTCCTTTGTAATAGGAACAAGTTCGGGTTTGTTTTTGAATTTTTTTAAACCATCAGCTACCGTTAAACGAGCATTTAACATTTTAACTGACATCGATGCTTTAGTTAGTTTGTTTAGGTCAAATCTTGTAATCAATATTAAACCAACTTCCCGACAAGCTAGAGAGCTGAAACTTGATACACATACATACTGTAGGATCGATGACAATCCTTCTGTATGTCAAAGAAAAAAATTTTTGAATTGGTTCACTGGTTCGTGTTCTAATGGTACTAATTCGTTACTACGAATTGTCCAATTGCCACAACAAATAATTCGTTATGGCGAGAGTTAAATCTATCTATTGTTTATTGTTGCAAAATTAAGCCTTATTTAGCTTACTAAATAAAACATTATAAAAGCTTGGTTTGAAAAAACTCTTTTCCTCTTATTTATTTAGACCGAAATTGATGGTAGGGAGTAATAAAAACTATTTTTTGACTGTAATAATAGTGAAATTTTAATAAAACACTCAAGCAAATCGATAGTAGAGATGCTAAAGAGGATAATAAAAATTTTTCCAAAATTTCGAAATTTGATCCAAAATTCGATTTTCACATACTCACTCCCCCTTAAAAGGCAAACTATACAAACGACAAAAATACTTAGATGTAGATTGTGAATTAAATGTTTCCTTAATATAAATCATAATTCTGTATTGAGGTTATAAATATATGAAATGCATCAAAAAGTAAATAAGTAAATAAGTAAAATATTCCTCAAACCAAACAGTTTTCAACTGTTGTTACAGAGACAGTATAATCAAAATTAACTGTAATCACAATCTAAAGAAATAACAGTAAGAAGATGGAATAGAAATCAGAGGTGGCAACTGCCAGTAATACCAAGGGAGTTAAATAAAAGGCATGCTAATGAAAGTAGGCCAAAGGTTATCAGAAGTTTCCTCAAAACAGTTTTCCAGGAATTCACATAGAAAATCTGTTACACTGAATAAAGAAAAATAGAAACATTCAATTAAATTCATATGTATCTCACAAACAGGAAACATATTTCCTTCAAAAAAGCTATAAAAAGTGACTTTAGTGACCGTTTTTTTTAAAAAGTGACCAAAAGTGACCAACGCCTAAAAAAGTGACTTTTAGTTGAAAAAGTGACACAGTGGGAGCCCTGCTATCGTAAAACACGTGACCGAGTGATATGATTAATTTATTATTCATCAATACATAAACCGAAGAAGATTCTAATTACCGAAAATCTGCACAAAAACATAAAGGTTAAGCGATTCATAAATTAGGAATGAGATTGTATTTTCAAGACATAAAGCAAAATGTCTATATTAAGTATAACAGGCACGAAATCTTTTAAATTTTCTCCAACTTGATAAGCTAAATCTTTCAAAAGGAAAAAGAAGTATGACATTCGCGAACTGTAGCATTATCGTGCAGAACAGATTCGTGTATTCCGTTAGTAATCTCAATAGGAGCAATTCGAACTGGCAATTCATGCCAAGCCAAGCGAGTCTTGCGCATGCGCCTCGCTTGCGTCCCTTAAGGAAGGTAGCTTATCTTGACTGGTAAATGCACTCCATGGGTTCATGAGGTCGACGTAATATATCGTTCTCCATCAACTCAGTGCGTGTCAATAAATCCCTCCTTCTCTCTATTCGAGTGCTTCCCTTTTGTCCACTTTACTTTTCTGATTTCGTAATTGATAAAGCTTCTAGACTGAATGCCCAGCGACACATTCACATTCGCCGCATACAAAGATTGAAAACTAAAAGGGCTTCAAAGGCTGCATTGTTTTCACTTATTAATAATTTACATTTGTGATTTTATAACCACAAAGACAATCGATAATTTTCAATAGAACGTTTTATCTTTGGAATTTTTAAAATGAACATCAAAACAGATGCATCGTTGTTTTTATTTATAAATACATTCTATCAAAGCTTTTAGCTTACTTTGCTCTGTAATAAGCTTTCAAGTTTTAACTCAATTTATAGCTTTTTATACTCTTCATTATGATGAGCTTTATTTTATTAAATTTATTAAGGAGGAATAGTTCAAAAAACTACTAATAAACTGACCAATTGATGTGGGTTTATTTTTAAATTATTGCCTTTCTTTATTTATGGAATGCTTCTATAGGCTATAAATACATTATAAATCATTGATATAATAAAACAAGTTTAAACGCATCCCTTCTTGCGATTAAGCAGCAATTAACGCTGAAATTTAATGTTTCACGAAAGCATAAAAAGAATATCCTTCAGCCTGCATTTTCATCAGGGCCTACTACTTTGAAACATAAAATGTCGATATGCTGTATTTGAGAGAATCAATGGGAAATAAAAAAATATTAAAAAAAAAAACTTTTAAGCACACACTTTCACCTTAAGAGGTGCAGTAAAAATTAAGAAATATAATTTAAAAAAAGGTAAAAGTGTGGTGACACGAATTTACTTATTATGCAGCATTTTCGTTTTAAAATTTAATATTAAACGGGCTGCCACACAGGAAAATCAGCCCAGTTGGCTACTCTGTATCTCGAGGAAAGTATTTACAATACATAAGCTCGCTATTCATAAACAATCCTCTCTACAAGGACGTTACAATCAACACGTTGTTAGCATTGATGATCAAATTAATAACAATTAACAACGAAAACAATAAACAACAATGCAGGCAGCCATTAAGTCATATAGTACTATACAGGAGCCAACGAAATAACGGGTCCCATCCAACCCTCGGCACTGAAACGTCATGCACTGTTACATCTTCATAAGTCGACCAAATTTAGAGCTTATTATTGGTAGGAATACGATTAACAAAGGTCGAAATATGATGATGTAACAATGGATGACTTTTCAGTTGTTTGGCTTTCTTTCTAGGTGGTGTTGCCCCAGCCAACACCTCCTAGAGAGAAGGCCTGCGGACAAAAGATGTATACATTGTTACATCATCATCAAGCGGCTATTGTTAATCGTATTTCTAACAAAGTATACACCTTTTGTCCGCAGGCCTTCTCTCTAGAAGGTGTTGCCCCAACACGGAAAAGTTATTCATTATTTCCAACAAACGAAAAAATACTGATTGTTAAAATGTAAGATGGAAACAATGAAGATTACATAGTTACTCGGTCTACTATGATCGAGGCAAACGAGAAAGACAGGCTCCGGCACTGAAAAGTCACCTGACCAAGATAGGTCTATTAACAAGGTAACTTTCATTGTTTCCATCTTGTATTTTAACAATCAGTGTTTTTTCCTTTGTTGGAAACAATGAAGGTTGGATTGTTACTAGACTTATCTTGTTCTGGTGACTTTTCAGTGCCGGAGCCTGTATTTCTCGTTAGCCTCGACTATGATCAGGTGACGTTTCCGCTGGAGGCAACACAACCTAGACAGAAAGCCTGCGCACAGAAACGTCATACATTTTTACATCACACTAAAGTGGCTATTGTTAATCGTATTTCTACCAATAATAAGCCCTAAATTTGGCCGTTTGAACATGTAACAATGTATGACATTTCTGTGGGCAGGCCTTCTCTCTAGGTGGTGTTGGCTAGGGCCCGCTATTTCGTTCCCCCGGCATTATACCAGCACATCCTGTAAAGAAAGCCTTCCAACTGAAATGTGATGGTCGTTTCAATTGTTGGACATTGTTACAACAAAAATTAAACAATACAAAACAATTAACTTGTCCATCATATTTCGCGCAAACTAAGGCCTGATGGACTATAGCACCCCGATGGTCAGGTGACTTTTCCGCTTCCCGGCCTTGTTATCTCGTCGGCTATGGTGGTGCTCAAGGCAAGCTAGATAAACAGGCCCTGAAGGCCCTGAAAAAATTACCTGATCATCTTAGTCAAAACAACAATGTAATCTTCATTGTTTCAACAAACTAAAAAATACTGATTGTTAAAATCCAAGATGGAAACAATGAAGGTTACATGTTTACTCGGACTAAGATGGTCAGGTGACTTTTTCGCTTCATGGCCTTTTTATGTAGCTGGCTTTGGGTGGTGTT
The DNA here is from genome assembly GCA_023313115.1 of Rhysida immarginata. Lineage (NCBI taxonomy): Eukaryota > Metazoa > Arthropoda > Chilopoda > Scolopendromorpha > Scolopendridae > Rhysida > Rhysida immarginata. The sequence continues at coordinate 5,723,805 of JAHWFO010034948.1, read as the reverse complement.
ATTACAGAAGTAAGTTCAACGTCATAATCTTAGTGTTTTAACAGTACATTATTGACGTCATGTTCAGGCCTGATAGTTTCTAAAGGCCATGGTTGATAACTGTAGCAATAATTGGTGACCACCCCTATTCAACGCTTGGATACGTTTATGAAGACAGCCATTAAATCAGCCCGTTATGCAATTAGCTGTACGAGGTTTGAAATTCAAATTAAAGTCGATTACTTCGTTAATTAATTAAATGACGAATTGCAATCAGTATTTATTGAGCAGAGCTTTAGTCTTTTAGTTTCCAGTGGTATCAATGTTTTAGTGGGTTTTCATTTCAGTAATGAATTTTGTTATTTAAGATTAGAACTAATTTTAATTAATGCAATTTTATGAAGACTTAAGTTCAGATAAATTTTAATATTAATTTGAATTTTAAAGCTTTTAGTTTAAAGGTTTAACAAATCTTTAGATTATTTATGCATTTATTTAATTGCATTTAAGGCAGCTGAAATAATTAAGATATCATTCAGCATATTCTGAAAGCTCCGCCTGAAAATATGGATGTTAGCTTCACTGCAAATCAATAAGCGAAAATATGCTCGCAGAAAACAATTTAATAGGATTTATCGCCATTCGGTTTAAAAAACGGATTTATCTCCGTTACAAAGAATTTGTACATAACTGTTTCTTAAAATACATCAATCTTAAAATACATTTATAACCAAAATGCATTTATCATCTAATATAATTATTAAAATGATTAACGAGTTTATAGAATATACAGGATGTATCTACACATTTGAAGATGATTCCTGGGATCAAAACAAGAAAGAATATCCCTACAAAGTGTTGTTACGGAGTATGCGTCACTTGTTTTCAAGCGTATGTGCGCAGATAGTTTTTGGATGACACCTTCCCGTGACGGTGGATCGGGGATCGAGGTCCCATGCATTGGCCTTAATCCACTAGATTTTTATCTAGGGCAATACATGAAAATTGTTCTGTACGCTATTCCGGTTAACGACATCAACTTTCTGGAAGAGTGTACCAAAATAACGCCTGTGTATCCTGTTCGACAGGACGCAGGCATCTTCGAGCGGCTTCGCCAGTCTGTTGAAACGTTGCCAAGCATCCACTACTGTTCATAGCGAGCACTGAGCATCGTGTAAAACCGTCGTATGTAACTCGGTAACAACGCTTTGTAGGACATAAGTTCATAGGGATTTCTTGTTTGATCCTAGGAATCACGCCCGACGTTTGTTATAAAATTATTACATATTTTGTATACAGAGTGCTCCGTTATAATCCCCCATATTTACTTAGTCATCGCACTCAAATGGAGAAATTAATTGATCATAATAAAAACTAGAAAAAAGAAGAATTCAAAGAATTTAATTTCATCATTTTGAAATTGATCTGTTACTCACTACACAGCACCACAGTCGCATAATCCAAAACGGTAACTCGCAGTAGCGTGCGCAGGTATTTGTATGTTGTTTGAAAACCAAATCAAATAATTTCAATAAACTCTAATTACTGATGAGTGTGTGTTCACCTGAAGGGAAAACAATTAAGATATGGTTAAAGAAGTTTCTGGCAACTGGAAGTGTTCTAAAACAATATTGGTGACTATCGTCAGAATTTCTGAGGAGATGTCCTCTTAGCATAAAGATGGATAGGACAAAGGATCTGAATGACTTCGAATGTGGCATGATTGGAAGTGCAGGAGTTGATTCGAATATTTTGGAAACAGCTAATATCCTTTCTTTATCATATGCAATAGTAATTCGGATGTGCTGCAATGAAATTCAAGCAATAAGCATAACTGTGACCCGAAAGGCTTGGGGATGAAAGGGTAACAGCGTTATCGCCTGCGGCAATAGGAGGGCAACAACACCTGCACAAAAAACATATTTGAAAGTATAATATTCTGAATCTTGTGCCTCACTAGTCATCATCATTCTAAGACCATGAATAGTCATCATCCTCCTAGAAAAAAAAGAAAGCTCGCCTGCTATGAATGGATAAATTTGGTTGGTCCAATAAGTTTCGGTTCCTTCTCGACCAAGCTGATGGAAAGTTTGGAATATGATGCAAAATTTCACAACAATCTTATAGCCGGGAGGAAGTGGAATAATAGTCTGGGAAATTTTCTCCTGAACCGCGTTTGGTCCTCTAATAATGCGGAAACATTTCTTAATCCCGCAAGCTACCTCGGCATTTAATGTTGCTGACTAGTTGCACCCGTTTATGACTACAGTGTTCACTGATGCATATGGCTGCGTTCAACAGGACAATGTTCCCTGTCGGCGTGCTCGATTTTAATCACAAATTGGTTCAATGACCATGATTGACTTCCATATACTTCACTGATCGATGCTGTCACCTGATCCCAACGCGATATAGCATTTGTGCGACGAAAGATCCATTCGAAGACTAATACGCCGCTATTCAGTTTGAGCAACTAAGGGCTGTATTATGTCAACATGAGCCAAGATTTCTGGGGCAGGGTTTCAATATCTTATAGAAGAATACGTCTGTGATTCTAGCTAAAGGTGGACCAGGAGAAAATTAGTGGTCTCTAATAAAGTGGTTACTCGGTGTGTATCCTGTTAAATATACTGTATACAAGAAAATTAAGTACTATATTCTTGGCTCTTAAACTTTCCGCTTTGGTCATTATCTGCCATTTAATGTGTCATTATTACATCATGTAAATGCGTATACATGTTTAAATGCGAAAAAATTTATACTCAAATAAGAGATAATCAATGACTTCAAACAAACTGGAGCCCGTACTTCGGTCGATTTCTCTTTAATATGTACTCCAATGGAATAGAAGGTAAAATTCAAAAGTTTTATAAAGTAAAATGCACCCTGAAACGCTGAATTTAAAGAACACTTTAGAATCGTATTTTGATCTCATTTAACGCTAGTGGAAAAAACCCACTGAAATTGCATTATGTTTAAATATGCTTTGCATGCAAAAAATACTCGACGAAATATGTGCGTGGTTTAGTCTTAGCCGTCTAAAAATGCTACGAAATGCGTGCGTGGTTGAGTATATGGCTTCTGTTTTATAAATATGAGGACTATTATACAGGGTGAATACAAAAGTCTGAACCCCCCTTTTATTTTTTGAACCGAAGCAGTTATGTCAATTTTGATGAATCCAATGAATCCCCCCCTTTTTTGGGGGGGGTCGTAATTTCTTAGTTTTCTAGTTTTGTATTAACTAGTTTTAGTTCTATATTTGTTATTTTTTTTTGTAATCTCATTAACCCCGTTTTGGGCCTATACCTGTTGGGCGACAACATTGGGCTTTTTCCCTCCGGTTTGTCTGGTGGGATCTCCCCGTTGTTGTTACATTATTATTATTATTATTATTATTATTATTATTATTATTATTATTATTATTATTAATTTGCATATTTGGGATGATGAAAGTGCACCATGGGATAGGCCACCCACAACTTCCTATTCATTGGATTCATCAAAATTGACATATCTGCTTCGGTTCAAAAAATAAAAGAGGGGGTTCAGACTTTTGTATTCACCCTGTATTTCATTCCTCTATTTTTAACCAATTCGTTTTTGCATCTAAAGATGAGTGGAGAAAATTCGTGCTGAAAATTCCCGTTTAACGTTGCACAACAGTAACTTGAAGTAGACCTATTATGATTTTAAAATCTATATATTTTTTAATTCAAATTGAATTTATTTGCTCTTTATGATTATTTTTGAACTTGTTAATTATTGCGTTTTCCAGCTATTGGGAATGTAATGAAATGAAACTTCTCGTTCCCTTTTCCTAAATGCTATTTTATTTTTGGTAACCCGAATATTTTGAGCAACTAAGAATATATTAAGAAATAAAACGGCACACTCTAAAAGAAGCGGCAACGTTCACTGCGGTAATTCAATTACGAATGGCGCAGAGGGAAAAGCGAATTCAAGCAATTTTCTACCGGTAATGGAAAAGGTTAAAGGCTGCATAATGCAAACACTTAATGTACTTCATTCTAAAAATATATTTAAATAAATGTGCCACTACTAAAGTATGGAGTACTTCAGGGTACTTTAAAATTCATTTCGTGAAGGACAACTTTAATCTGAAGTTGAAAATGTTTTTGGTTCCATCTTTTTAAGCACCGAATCAAGCAATCAGTCCAACAAACAATATGGGTTTAGTGTTAGTGTATAAACTCTAAATACGATTTTAAAAGAATCTCTAACATTTAAAATGCGAATCACTCCAAAAGTAATGCCAACATTTTGTTTTTTTAAATTCAAATATTATTTTACCTTTGCTATTTACTATACCGTGTTGTTAACGCGCTGAACATAGTCACGTGTTTGTGCGGTGTGTGATCTGCCGTTGAAATCCACTGTGCTACAAAATAAGTAAGATAGCATTGGCTCTGGAGGCTCTTAAAGCGGCGATAAATATACAAATACACAACAAACATTCTTTACGCACATATAGATTAAAATTAAAATAAAAGAAAGACTACATATCTCGGCATTGCTCGGGCTCTTTGTTTGATGAAATTTTGCAATACCTGAATTTGCAGTAAAAAATGAACAAATGAAAACGGCTTAAAATTAATGCAGTAAAATCCATATTAAAATTGTTTTCAACAAGTCTTGTCATCTTTTAATAATAATAAACAAATAATAATGATTTTTATTTATTTCATATGGACTTTTATTTAATTTTATTATTTTTAAAACAATGCCAAATTGGCAACACTGGTTGGCATCCGAAATCACTCATTGCGCAGGCGAATGCGCTCTCTATCTTATTTCTCCTCTTTGATGGTTATGATACATTCGTTAATTATTATTAGGAGCTTTAGCATAAAAGCTACTTATAAGAATGCGTCCTTGGTCTGTACGTTTATCCGGTCGGCCGGCCATCCGCCGTTTGCACGATAACTTGAAAACGAATTAACTTTTTCAAATTCTGTTTTCAGATATATGACCATCAAAGTCTTATCTCGGCCGTATCAACTTTTCAGAATTTTTCGTGGACCCCTTCAAGTCGAATTCTCGTGCTAAAACAGTGAGTGTAAAGAATACAAAGATAATGGCATGTCATATAACAATCGATTTGCCAAGAAGGAATACATTGTTACTTTCTGTTCATCTTTTAAGCATTACTGACATCGGCGCGCGCACGTGAAACCGCTTTGTCGACGCACGATTGCTCAAGTGCTCATAATCTATATTATTAAGTAGCCGAAGAATGGAGCTACGTATTGGTTTTATAATTTTCTTAACTGTGTACACCTTCATAATTTCTACATTTTTTGAGGTAGAAGGTTGAAATTCGGAATGTAGCTTCCTATGCTCATGCCCATCTGTACTATTTAGTTTGGTTTTGATTGGTACTCTGGGGTCGGAATTACAGGGGTGGGATTCAGGGAGGGCAACATATCTGTGTGCTATTTAGGTACGTAAAAGCGTGAAATTCGGTATCCAGATTCCTCTAGGCAAGATCTAAAGTTTAGGCCCAATTGTTCCAGGGGGGTCGGATTTGCGAGGGTGGCAGTCACTTGGTCCTTAGAACTATACCAATATATGGCGTGTTATATATCATACGTTCGGAAATGATGAAAAAGGAAAGAAGTTACCAGGTTTTTACATTTTACATATTACATTCTAGAAAATCAATTTTCTTGATTAAAAAACTTGGGGTGTGGTAAAAAGTGCAGATAAAGGGGTAAAAATAGATGACCGCAGGATCTGCCACTTGCCTTCCCCTACTCGGGGGGGGGGGGGGTTAATTTCTTTTTAATAAATGTATAAATGTATTTCTGCTTCACTGCTAAAGCTCCTCCTTGGAATGTTTACAAGATTTTATTATTAGGATATGGTTGGTCCGTGCATGTTGTTGGAGAGATACCATCTGAGGAGATTTTGAATATCGATTATCATCGGTAATTATTATTTATTCAAAATCTCATGTAGATAGTGACCTTCCTCTTGTTTTGAAGGTCAAGTAAATAAAATTTAATCAAGATCGGAATAAAACCGTAGATTTGTATAAAAAACAAACACACAACCATATTTTCTTCAATAAAAATACGAGCTAGGTTCAAAAAAGTTCCTGAACCAGAACTTTTTGAACATCCTTCGTATAAAATGTTTTACGATCTTGAGGCCTTTCAGTTTTGTGCACCAACATATTGCTGCCAACTTGAAATAAATCACGTGTCCCTGCAAGCTCGTTCGGGAACTTTTTGAACCTACCTCGTATAGATTTTAATAAAATTCCTGGATATACAGTAAATGCCGATCATCAGATGTCTATTTGTAAATTTATTCACTGGCGTTGATGAATTACAAATTTCATAAACATTACTGAAAATGATTACCTCTCAATGATACGACAAATTTATTTCGGGAGACGCAGAAAAATTATTTTGTCATATAAAAAACGCAAATTTCTCATATCATTCTAGTTTATTTCAAATAGTGAACTTAACTTTTATCAAAAAATAATATGCTAAAAATATGTTTAATCAAAAAAAAAGAATCGTGTGCATTTGCATTATACATTAAAGTTTGTTTTTTTTAGCATTTGTATCTTACATTTCCGATTAGAAATTCAATTCAGCATCTATAAAAATAGTTTTTATATAAATCCATGGGGATATTTTCCTATTTTGAAATGTTTTTTTTTCTTATTATTATTATTATTCTATTTTATTAAGGAAATATTCTATTCTTAGAACTCTTATAAAAAGAAAATAAATTAAATTTAAAGTAAGACACAATTATCACAACAAAGCATTCGTCGCATTTCTGACGTTGTTGACGTTCCTTGGTTTCCGTTGTCATTTTGTTTCCTTCATCCCGCGCAGCCAATGTTGACGCCCACGCAAACGGACGGAAATCGATCGAATCTATCGGTCATTCACACGCCCACGTAGTCGAAGGAAGATTTCCGTGACGTCATTGCCGTGCCTATTTTTCATTGTTTAGCCTGCGTTTTTAGTTCACTTCATTCCTCCGTGATGCTCACTTCAGTCCCTCCCTTCACACAAGCACACACATACATCCACGCACACACGAAACAAATTTCCCCACTAATTCCCGCCGGCCTTCGAGACGGACAAATAAATAAGGTCACGAATTCGAAGCCCTCTCTACCATGATTGTGTTTGTTGTCTTCCACTGTTGACTACTCATTAATCATCCTAACATGATGCAAATTAAATCAAGACGGCAAAAAAAAAAACAATCTGAACGAATTAATCTAAACGAATGAACCCAATTAAATTTTATAGCGGTTTGCGTGTCGCGGAAATTTTCTCGACATTTGCGTGTTTAAGTTTTTTCATCACTATGTTTAATGAATGGTCCTAAAAGCAATGCTTTTCAAACGTTCATCAATAAATATAGTTTTAAGCTAATACAGACCGCCAAACATTATCTAATAATTTAGGTTCGTGGTCGTTTAAATGGGAGTAATAAATAATATATAGTGCGATACGCACAAAGGAAAATCCCCCTTACATGTGATTATTTATTTTTATTTACTTTCATATATCATCTGACTACGCTTCTTCCTAACTGCGTGACCTACTATTATAAATTTGCTAAATGACATAATGACCATGATACCTGTGAATCAAATATGAATCAAAAAGGACCTCATTTTTAATAACATTCGCCTTGAATGTATGATACCTGTGCATTTTTGGCTTTTGACTGCAGTTTTACCATAACTGTGCCATTGAATGAGAGTAGCAAAAAAAAAAAAAAAAAGATTTCCTTAGAGAAATATTGCGCTCGCTAACCTACCATTTTGATCATTGAGGTTTACATACGAAATTGGTTCAATATTGCGTAAATATATTTAACTTGTCCAATATCGTTTATTAGTATATGTAATATTTAAACTATGACCTATGTACAGATTATCTTTCCACATTTTCTCCATGCTTATTTGAACATTCGTTCCAACAATACACCAAGACATCTACGCCAGAAATGACGAAGTCAGTGTCAAGCCAGGATATGAAGGCTTTCTGAACTGAGATGCTTAATTCATTACCGGTATCACTAAGTTAAATGCGTCTATCGTCCTGAATCAAAACTTCAATGCGACCACATTGTTATTTGTGGTAGACGTGCTTTAACGCCAGGTCGCTGCAAATCTTGTACATCTATCCTTTCGTTACCTATCTAGGTGCATCAAACCCATATCTGTTTCCGTGAACTGATATTAGCACTGAGTATTTCAGCAAGTTGGCGATGAATTTTAGCTGATGCCCTTCAATCGCAGAAATCCGATCACATGACGTACTTCAACGTTTGACCAAATTTCCGAAGTGCCATCATTTTCCAAGTGATACTGGGAGAGTATGATACCCCATCTAAGGGCAAGACAATGATCAACCTTCTCCAGCTTACCGGAAATTATAATAATTTAGGGAATATTACACTGCGTGATGTCTTATAATCTTAGGGCAGCTGTTTTTCCATTCAGCGACTTTTAAACGATTGTGTATCACCAAGAATGCTATTCCAGCCAGCGCTCGCGTTTTATCAGATTTTGCGAGTCTTCTATTTCCACGCACCTTTTATTAGATGCTGCCAATCAGGTAGAATCTAGTTCACTAACATTCTAGGTCATGTCTTCGCCATTTCGTTGCCACGTTGTTGTTGCTTTTTTTTTCTTCTTGATCTCCATCGAAAGCATCAAAAGAAAAACTGATCAGAGAAATGGAAGTCAGGCGAGTAATCTTGAATACGCATTGTTTTTTTGGTGCAGCTTCAGACATGGCGTTGTTTTCAAAGGCGATTTCACCAATCCGATTGGAATCATTAAACGCTTGGGAAAACGTTGCAGTAATAAGCTTAATATAAAACGTTGAGGATAAAATTATTTTTCCATCTAAACTCATTTTTGTTTATTTAGTTTTTGATCTTTTGCTGTTGATGTTTCTGAGAAAGTAATTAATCTTAAAAAATTAACCTGGCGTACTTTTAAATTAACTTGTTTTAAATCATTTCATTTCTACAAGAAAGAGTATATCAAGGCGATAAAAGTCGAATAATATAGGGAACTTGAAGAACCTTCTGTTTGTATAGATTATTAACTTAAGAAATTCTATTGCTTTTATCCATATAGAGAGCATATTTTTTATCCCGAAGAATGGATAATATTTTCATGGATAGATATTCCCAGCATTCACATCCATTTTAATGGTCTGAACTAGAATTACATATCTGAATAGTAAAGAAAGATATTGCCCTTAAAAGCTTGCTCCAAAGTTTAAAACTGGGGTTTCATTTATAATTTAGGCTAAAGCCATGTGTTTGGTCTTTTGTAGACAGACTTCTATTTTCTGAATGAGCCATATAACAGAAATATTTATAGCTCAGCCGAAAATCAATATCGATTCTTGCATTGCACGCGCCCTAGAAACAGATACCCAAAGAGTACAATGCGTTGTTCTCAATCCTTGATGATATATGCTATTTACGGATACGATGATATTGATAATTTTTTTTTTATTAAACTGGAAAAGTTTATTTTCTAAGATGAAACTTTTATGTCAAATAAGACAGAGTAGACATGAATCCTATTGGCGTCTTTCCAAAGAGACACGTCTATTTTCGAGTTTATTATTGTGAGAACAATAACGATCCGCTGGCGCTAGCTCAACTAGGAAGCGAAAGGCAATAAATGGTTTTACATTCGATTCTTTTTTCTGAAATTGAATATTTTCCTGTCATTCCCACAATGCCATATGTTTAACGCAGATTTCAGTTACGTATTTGTTACAGAAACATGTGGGGAATTTAATTTAATCATTCACTTTTAGGTATAATGTTTGTTGAAATTAAAACCCTATATAAGACAGAAAAAAAAACAGAAATTAAAAATTTTGGACAGGACTAACTGAAATGCATGGTAAATCTCAACCGTCTTCTTCTGATTCTCCAATGACAGTATTAAAAATAGATAAATCTTCATTATATGACATTGCATCTTCCTTCTTGAAGTTTTGTATTAAATCTTTATTTCTACATCATATATAGGAATAAAATATATAATTAATCACAAGAAATCTGATTAAGCTATATTTAATGTTACTGGCTGGAAACAAGTTTAATGCTGCAAGGACAAACGCTTGAACTAGAAATTTTTGTCTGTAATGAAAAATCATACAAAAATAATGTTAAAAAATAATAAAACAAAAGTAAATAAAAAGTTTCATCTAAAGCTGCTTTGTCTGCCGTTATGTGCAGGCGCACCACCGTTTCAATGTGCATTCGGTTCATTTCGGCAACGTCTCTAAATGGAAACAAAAAAAGAAAGCACTAATCCGAAAAGTTTTTTGTTCCCTCTGTATACGTAGGTAACAACTGCAAATGGAAGATATGAAGGCGCTAATCCAAGAGAGGCTTTTCCTTTTGTCTTATTTTACACATAAAAAAATAACTGGACTGTTGAAAATTTAACGAACTAGTCTTCTGGTGAGTTGATAATTCGCGAGATTGAAGTACGCCAGAGTTGATGGTGGCGATGGCGAAATGAATGTTATCTCCGCGTTCCATGAGGAACATGGAGTGGGCAGCATTAATGCCACTACATAAAATTCAGTATCTTTTAGTAAATTTCCTAAGATAAGACTTTTAGGCTGAAAAATTAGTAGCAAGAATTTAAAGTGAAAATGATGGCAATTAAAAATACAAAGGCCTTATCCTTATTCAAGCCGAGTGCTTGATTCTTTTATCATAAACATTTCAAATTTAGCAGCAATATTAGCAGATTATTTTTTAAATGGTCGAGTTTTATTTTTACATTTTTGTTGAGTTTCCTCGCTGGAAATCTTATCACGTTTTTATTTCTTAGTTTTTATGTCTGACAAATTTTCTATTTTATTCTTTTTCGTCCGTTTTTTAATGAATTTAAATTTAAAACTATGAAAACACCTAAAGTTAATACCAGACCTTTAATATAAAGCTTAACATCTTGATATACTTCGTAATACGGTAGTTGATATTGATGTGCTCTAGGAAGCCTAAAAGTTCGTTGCTAATAGCTTCAATTACAAGAACTTTATATCATTTCAATATTAAATTTATCAACGGTTTTATGTTGCAGTTTTATGGTATGTAATATTAAAGATTTTGGGATTTAAATAAAAGTTTTAATATTTTATAAAGATTGCGAATCCCAGATACCGTAAATATTGTATTTAGAGCTGGACCTGAAATACCGGCCCCGCCTTGCATTAAGCGCCTGGGGGTCTACCAAATTTTTACGAATAAGCGCCGGACCTTATTTCAGTTCATTTCGTTTTCCTCTCTTGCTGCTTTCTCACAAGAATTTTTGCTCTCCCAACTCCCACTGCTAAAACGATCATCAGTTTCTTCTAATTTCTTGGTTTTTAATTTTGGATTCAGTCAAACAAAATGGCTGATGAAAAACGAAAACGTCACAGTTATAGCATCAATTTTAAACTCTCAGCAGTAAAGTATGCTGAAGACCATTCTACAGAGGCTACAGCCAAACAGTTTAGCATTGATCCTAAACACATTCGGGAATGTAAAACACAGCAGGATCTTCAGAAAAGATGAAGGAGAAGGGCGAGAATTTGGCAAATAAGAAAAAACGCTTACAGGGAGGTGGAAGGAAATCGCTTAGCCCTGAAATGAATAAAACAATATGTGACCGGAGAAGTGAGCAGAGGTCAAGGCAATTACGTGTTACAAGACGACAGATTAAACGAAAGGCTCTCGACATTTACGCTAATGCGACTGATCCCGATGGGAAGAACTTCAACCCTAGCAATGGGTGGCTGCAGCACTTCTATGTTGAAATTTGGTTACTCACTTAGGAAAAGAACTACTCTTTCATGGAGAAGTCTTGAAAATGTAGCTGATAAACTGGTTAACTTTGTGAAATATGTTGAAAATGCGGTTAAAATAGCTGAAGGTAATTTGATCCTGTGGCAGTTACGGGATCTCAACAATGAAGTCAACAAGAAATGAGAAAGCCCACTTGACTGTTGTTCTGGCAGCTAAAGGTGATAGTTCCAAATTGAAGCCATACATAATTTTTCGTCAAGGGAAACGCGAAGTCCAAAAATTGCAAACTATTCCTAGTGGAGTCATCACATCATCATAATGGATGGATGAATGAATGATGAGCTGACCAAAGACTGGCTGCAAAGGGTTTATGGAAAGCGTCTTTTGGCATGGAATTCTTTTCGTTGCCATCTTAGTGATTCCACCAAAAATGAGCTAAAGAAGGGTTAAAACACATTATGTGCGTAAATCTAGGTGGATGTACAAAATATATCCAGGCCCCTGATATTGTTTGGAATAAGCCCTTCAAAGATGCACTGCATACTCTTTATGACGATTGGGCTGCTGGAGATGAAGATGAACAATAATACAAAATCTGGCAATCTGAAAACACCATCGAAGATACTTCTTGTGTCATGGGTCAAACAGGCGTGGGCAAGAATATCCACAGAAATTATTAAATCATCGTTCAAAATTTGTGGCCTAGGAAACAACTCGGGTGGCTCAGAAGATAATCTATAGTCCCCGGCACGAAAGAAAAAGGAAACTGGCGCATGAGTAAATGAATAAAACTCGTTCAACCAATCAGAAACGGACAGGAATCAAGGCATTACTTACTATTGATGCCAGGTATAAGTAATACCTCGTTTCCAGTCCGTTTCTGATTGGTTGAACGAATTTTGTTCATTTACACATGCGCCAGTTTCCTTTTTCTTTCGTGCCGGGCACCATAATTCATTGTTTTCAAGAAAGCAATCCTTGTGCCCTATGACATGATGTAATTGCAGTGGAACTTGACCCAGTCACAGAAAGCAAGCTTATTCCATCTGAAGATGAATTACAAATAATTAACTATGATACAGATTCTGATGGAAATGAGGCTAGTAAATCCGATTCAAACAACACTGTAATTATGCTATTACATTTGCCTTTAATTTATTTATTTGTTTCTATAAAATTATTTTATAGATTATCAATTTTATTGTTTATTTTAATATATTTGATAGAATAAATTGCTTTAAGTTTGTTTATTTACATTTTGCATTTTTCTTCTTTAGGTACGTTCACAAAGACGCGGTATATGCGGAAGCGGCAGCGCGGTAGCCAATCAGATTCATTCAATGAATGAATGGAATGAATCTGTTTTTTTTTTTTTTTTTTTTTTTTTTTTTTTTTTTTTTTTTTTTTTTGGAAAATTTAATACACTGGCGGAAAAAAAATCCCAACACCACGAAGGACTTGTGCTAGATGAATGAAATTTGGACAGTATATTCAGCTATGGTATTTATTCAATTGATTCAAGTTTCAAGGTTACAACTTATAGGGGGCGCCACGAGCGCCACCCTGTACATGGTGAAAAGACTTTAGTACCCGCAGTAGTCGCCGCGCTGGTCTATGCAGGCCTGCACACGTGCATGCATACGGTCGTAGAGATGCCGAATGTCATTTTGTGGTATGGCATTCCATGCCTGTTGTACCTGGATGGTCAGATCAGCGACAGTTGTTGCTGGTTGTGAAAGAGCCCTGACACGGCGTCCGACCATGTCCCAGACGTTCTCGATGGGCGACAGATCTGGTGATCGTGCTGGCCGTGGTAGGATGTGGACACCCTGAAGGGCACGTTAGGTTGCAGCAGCAGTGTGGGGTCGAGCGTTATCCTGTTGGAACAGCCCCCCTGGCATACCAGCCATGAATGGCAGCACAATGGGTTCAACAACCATCCGAATGTAAACATTTGCCGTCATGGTGACTGGGATAACCACCAGGGGGCCCTGCTGTCGTAGGAAATCCCTCCCCATACCATAACGCCAGGGGTGGGGCCAGTGCCGACGACGGATACAGCTCGGTAACAGGACTTTCCCACTCCTCCTCCTGGCCCTTGTGCGACCATCACTCTGACCCAGACAGAAACGACTTTCATCCGTGAAGACCACAGACCTCCATTCTGCCCTCCATTCCATCCAACTAGCTAACTAGGGTTGGTGCAATATTTCCCGGTTAAAGGACTTAACCAATCGTTAACTAACTGAAAGTTAGACCCGTTTTAACTGACACTGTTCAACCGGCCGTAAGTGTTTTCATTAAATTGGTGGCGTCCCATGACTTTTGGTACGTAGAAATTGGTAACAACACTTACTTGGGGATAACTTTGACCTAGGTACTTTTTTAAAGTCATCTGCCTGTAACGAAATAGAAATTAAAAGATTAATCATTATTATTATTGGGTGCATTTCGGTAAAAATGATGAAAGTTTGGCAAAAAGTGTGCACGAACTGTAAATCCCACAGAATTTCATGGTTGAGGGGTAAGAGGCAAACATGCCATAGGGGGCCTGGAGTGGAGGTTCCTGGCCAGGAGACGGTTCCGATTTGTGCGTGGAGTGACGTTGGGTGCCACAGCAGCCCGAATGTCCGCTGCAGATGCTGTCCGATTTGCCACAGCCATCCTACAGATGCGCCGGTCAACCCTATCTCCAGTGGCCGGGGGTCGTCCAGATCCTGGTCTCCTAGTAATCCTGCCTTCCCTGGATCATTGCTGCCAACAATTGTACACAATGGCAACGTCTCGATCCATGCGTTCTACAATAGCACGGAACGAAAGTCCACCCTCTCGAAGGCCCACTACACGTCCTCGTTCGAATTGGGTTAGCTGCCCATATTCACGTCGCAGTCGCCTTCGAGGCATGTTTTATGTACTCTATGACACACGTCCACAAGTGTCTGAAGTGACACAGACGCGCGTCTGATCTCCTTTATATCTGTCATTGGAAATGTCTCATTTGCATGTACAGGGTGGCGCTGGTGGCGCCCCCTATAAGTTGTAACCTTGAAACTTGGTAGCATTAAAAAATTTAAAATTACTTTTTGTATGGTAAATCTGTGAGGATGTTGTTCTCTGTACTGTTTCTAATAACAAAATTAAAACAGGCCTTACAGTACAACATTTTAGTTTTAATAAAAAAAAACCAACTAGTTTCGGTTTTATTTCCGCCTTCTTCAGGGTACAAAAGAAATAGGATAGCAGCCCCTACATAATGAGACAGTGTGTTTTGTATCATACACTAGATCGTGTTTTGTATCATACACTGTCTCATTATGTAGGGGCTGCTAGCCTATTTCTTTTGTACTCTGAAGAAGGCGGGAATAAAGCCGAAACTAGTTGGGTTTTTTTTTATTAAAACTAAAATGTTGTACTGTAAGGCCTCTTTTAATTTTGTTTTTGTATGGTGATTCTTTCTTTATTTATTCTGCAGGATATTTTCTGTGAATTATACAATTTTTACTACAGTATTTAATTGAAAATTTTATTCTGCGATGTATTCTTCTTTTGTCCTCAGCAGCTCCCATCAAAAAAACATTTAATGAGATTTTGGAGTAAAAAAATACGGGCATATCCAGAAAATAAATTCTGGCTGGCTATTAAAAAAAACTGAAAATTTATTTTCATTATATTCTACATAATATTATATAATATCCGCTTTTATTAAACCCTTTTCATTACGGGGCACCTTTTATACCCTTTTAATTTTAAATAAAACCAATAAGAAAAACCGTGTCACGGTTTCTTTGACGTCGAATCTTCGAGAAAACGCTGACTACAGATACAAGAACAAGAGAGTCTGGACTGTTGGGGGATGATCGTCCCATACGCTGCGATGATCATCTTGCACGTTTTCACGTTTTTCATTAAAGTTCCTAAATCATGTCCATGGAATCATTTTCTCCACAAACTGCATATGTGACTTGCCAAAGATAAACGGGTTCAGATGCATGAGCACAATGCAGAGCCGCAACAGTTATATTCGTGAACTGCATGGATATGTCTCACTCAATATCTATAAAAGACCAGCTGAAGTGCCCGGGGTGGCCCGGGCTATTCATAGTTGAAATATCAAGCAGGGCACTGTATTAATTTTATTATTATAAAAGCAAAGAATAAAAAAAATTTCACGTCAAAAAATAAACTGAAAGGAGATCACTAAGCTAAAGAATAAATTAAAAACTGACCTTACGATTCTGTGGATGCTAGAATACTTCAGAGAGAGAAAGGAGATGTTGCTTACTATGAACGTAAGATGTAAATAAAGTTGTAGGTATTTATTAGTTCTATGGCGCCATCAATCAGCCACAAACGTCGTTTTCCCACTTGGGATTAAAGTATGGATTTTTAATATTTGCAGTAATTTTCTCCTGGTTTCAAAGAATTATTGTACAAAATTTTGTGCATCTATGAGAAACGATGTGGATTTCCATTGAATACAAATATATATGCTTTTATAGAAATACGAGGGGAAGTCAGGAAGTAACAAATGGATATAGAAATGAAACAATAAGAGTACTGACTTGAAAACTACTTATATTTCTCCACGTAATCTCCCTGTACAATGAGGTACTTTTTCCATCGTTCACAAGCCCCTCAAAACCAGCAACATAAAATCGTTGGGCTGCTGTCTGAATCCGGCGGTGAATTCCCTTTGTACATTTTGGAGTCGAACAAATGGAAGTCGCTTGGAGGAATGTAAGGGCTATACGGAGGATGCTCGAAAAATTCCTAGCTGAACTTTCACAGCATCTCAGTTCATGCATTTCGTGTTATCATGCATCAACAACAACCCTTTGATGAGGAGTTCTGGTCGCTTCCATCGAATGGCATTACGAGGTTTCATGAGGTTGTTACAGTGGGAGTCGGCATTTACAGTTTACTCTCGCTGGCGGAATGTAGTAAGCAATATGCCCTTGCAAGGTGATTAAATTTTTCAAACTCTGTTTTCGACGATATCAATCATCAAGATCTTAGTTTGGCTGTATCAAGGACTTTTTCAGGCTTTTTCGTTGACCCCTTCAAGTCTATCGCACTGCTCTAGTAGTGACTGTTAAGAATATCAAGATACTGCGTGTGATATAACAATCGATTCGCTGTGAGGCATCAACAACGAAAGCACACTTTATCTTTTAAGCATTGTTGACATGGCACGCGACCGTGACGATCTCTTTGTCGCAGCTAAGTTCCTTCTTGGAATGTTTGCAAGATTTTTATTAAGTATATATTTTATTTTAAAAATGGGGTATCGGTAATAAATTTTAAAAAGCATTAGGAATAGGTAAATAAAATGATAACTATTGTATCCATATCTGAAGAGTGATATGATCAAATCGTAACTGAAAACGTTTGTTTATCGTACGAGAGGCGTTCAAATTTGACCTGAACTTTATTTTTTGTAAATTTCATTATTGCAAAAATCTAAACTTTCATTGTTGGGATGGAAACTACCGCCTGTCATGCAAATGCATCACCAGTGGTTGCCCTGACAACCAATTGTTTGTTTAAACAAATTGGCGGACAGCGATGTGTCAACCAAAATGGAACAACGAATAATCAAGTTTCTCCACAATGAAGGTGTGAAGCATCTGAAATTCATCAGAGACTTCAAAGACAGTTCACCGAGTCATGTTTGTCTCGATCATCCGTCTTTGCTTGGTGCCAAAAGTTTGAAGGAGGACGAGAATCCACCGGCAATGAACCCCATAAGGCAAAGCCCGCCAAGTCCATGATGCCATCATCGCACGAACAAATGAGCTGATAAGGGACAACAGGCGGATTCATGTCCGAGAGTTGGTTCAATACTGAACATTAACACTGGCTGTGTGGAGACCATCATCCACCATAAACTGAAATTCAACAAGATCTGTGCCAGATGGGTCCCTGAGCAACTCTCGAGGATCACAAAACCACCAGGGGGTCTAGGCTGAACTCATCGACAAGCTGTCGATCTCGACAAAATCTAACCGTCGAAAATTGGCATATTACGCATTTAAACACAAGTTTGCACACGTATGGCTAGATAATATACACTGATATACACATATTTACACATAATTTTACACATTTATCCAAGTATACACATAAATACATACATAAATACATGCCTGTAGACACACTATATTATTATTTTCACAGTTCAAGTTTCGCAGCACAAGAGAGTACTTCATGTATGTAAATATTTTTAAACAAGTTTTTGTTAATATTTTTAGAAAATGTGTATTCTTGAGCTGTGTTTATTTAGCCTGCAGGCCGGAAACGAAGGAAAAATGATTTTAATAAGAAATCTGTTGCTAAATTCTGAAATAACGATCGCCAAGCGCCTAGTCGACTGCTCTTGAATTGTAGACAAGAATAAGGCAGTTGTCGATGGTCAAAGTCTACACTAGAAAATCGACGGTGTAGAGTCTGTACACTGTAGACTCTGTAGACAAGTAGACAAGTCTACACTGTAGACTCTGTAGACACTGTAGACAAGTCGTGTTCATGCTAGCTTGAATCGACAAATGCGTCATTAACCACGTGACCATCAACACTTGTCGACAGTCGACTGCTTGTCGATGAGCTCAGCCTAGACCCCCTGGGTGGAAATCTGTTCCATGCCGCTGCAGCGAAAGGACAGGGAAGGTGACAGCTTCCTAAGGTGTGTTATGATCATCGAAGAGACATGGATTCATCACCATACTCGTGAAAGCAAGCATGCGAGCATGTAGTGGCGACACATTGACTCACCACGACCCAAGAAATTCAAAATGACAGTGATGGCGACTGTATTCTGGAAGAACGTCGAACTATAAATGCACAATTCCTGTGACATTTTGAGGACATTCCTGACGCCGACAATAAGGAAAAAGAGACCAGGGGCCCTATTCTCGAAATTTTCGTGTTGCAATCCATCTCACATATACTATCTCACTTGTGAGATTTTAACTCACAAAATTGCTATTCTGCAGTTCAAACTATAAAACGAACACGACTGGTGAGTAACGTACGTTAAACTCACACGAGTTTCGACATTTCTAAGTGTCTGGAATCGAGACTATTCATCAAGAACCAATCAAATAAGCGGAAACTGTTCCCAAACGATCCCTCAGTAGTATGGTATGGAGGTTTTCATTAGGCTATGGTATGGAGGCAAAGAAAAGAATCACAGATGAGCAAAAAGAAATTTTACTCATAAATAATACAAGAATGTATAATGGAAAATTTGATAACGAGTTTACGAAGAACTATGGAATGAAATTGAATT
>JAHWFO010034948.1:5677482-5694558 GCA_023313115.1 Rhysida immarginata | reverse complement strand
TTTATTTTTCATTTTTATTTAATAACTATTATTTATTGTATTCCAGGGTTTTTGTGTCTCGTCCTTTTCTCTTAAAAATATCCGTTAATTAATTATTGACAAATACTTATGTGCTTTTCAATTTTTAAGCCACAGATTTACAAAGAAATGAATTAGCTTCATTATTTTCAGCACCACTCAATAATGTATACAGAGTCTTACATTGCAGAAAAAAAAACACAAGTTGAAAGGTTAAGAAATGTTTAATATAAATTAAAAAATTTATTTGTTCATTTTCAAAATTCATTTTATTATCTATCTATCCCTGAAGATGGCTTCGAGCCAAAATAATAATCATCGGGCCGTATATTCTCTGTAATTAATTTTTAATGTATATTAACCTCTCAACTTGTGACCATTCGACGTTAATGATGGTTTGGATTTTAGATTATGAAAGTTAAGCAATTGATGTATTTGTAGCCTGCATACATATCAAACCAATACTTAACGATATAATAGTCGGTAAATAATAGCTTAATAGTTATTATTAAAGGTTATTTAGGGGTATGGCTTACAAGTCTTAGGTGTCGTAAGGGTTTCGGGGCAGCCTGGGCGGAGTTTTCGATGATGCGGACACGTGAAGCGTGGGCGGGGGCGTTCGGGATCTGGTATTGCTCGACCGGGAAATGGATGCGGACGGAGTGAAGGAGTACCTCGTGCAACAACTTCATTGAGACAAGACTGCAATAAAAAATAACAAATGGAGACAAGAAAGTTAAAAATACATATGCCGTTAATTGCTTATTTATTATTCAATTTCCTATACTTTAAGCTTGGGAATTTCTTTAAAACATAAATGTTTTTGTTTTCTGTTTATAGGTTACGATAAATTATTCATGAGTGGGTCACTTTAATGTTAGGTTATTTCGCATTGCTATATTATTTGATACTGATTTAATGCTATGTGCTGAGTTTTAAAAATTATAAAAAAAGCTTCCAGTAAAATACTTAAGGTTAATCCTAACGTTAAAAAAGCAGTTCGGAGCTAAAGGCTAAAAGCGTACGCCCCTCCTATCTTCAATGCATCAGTTAATATACTGATAAATAAATAATAAATAAATGATCGTGAGTCCTCTGCATAAAATACGAGTAAATATTCCAAACGAAGAGATTAATGAGAGGCTGGAAATAGCGGATTGCATTAAGGTTGTTCGTGAATTAAATTAGAAATAAACTCAAAATTATTTCATTAAATTATCTGTCATGTGAAATTTTCTTTAATTGATGTTTAATTTCTATATGTATTTGCCACATTGTGTTCTACATGTTCATTTAACTCACCTTCTCTGTTGAGCTTCGTGTTGCATTATTAGACACAGCCCAGAATTATCTCTGGGCTTTGTCTAATTAAAGTAACTGCATCTCTTAATATGATATCATCGTTGTGCGAACGTTTTGAGTGCTCGCAGTACTTTATCATAATATAATTGTTTGCTCTTTCGCTTTGGATGGCGGTGTAGGAGATCCGAAGCATTTTGCTAGTGCTAGCAGCGGACAAACAGAGTTTAGGTGGTCATTACCATTCGCAATAACAGCAAATTTATTAAAAGAGTGCCAATAGAAGAAGTATTTTATAACATAAAGAATTACACAACACATTATATTCATGTGCATATAATAAATTACAAAAGCAAATTTTAAAAACTGTAGCAATATAATTTTCAATTTGCTTATTCATAATTTGGCGAATTTCATTTTCAGTTTGCCACACATGTGATAATACGTACGACGGAAATAAGTAACCAACTTTGCTCTAGAGAATTGTTTCCGGTTCTTCAACATTGTACCAGTCAGTCACAGCAACATGTGAAGCACTATTGTTAGTTGTTTTTTTATCATTATTCACAATCTAAGAGGCAAAACACTGCAGTCACTGTCCTCTCTAGTCATGTAACAGTCACTCTAGTTATCCGTAATAGTTATCTACGTATATAGCCGAAATCGGTATGCTAAATCCACCATAAGAAAGAACCATAAATTCATTATAAGAAAGAACATGACCCAACTTCTCTATACCATTAATTAAAATTAAGTTTTACAGATGTTCTTTTCTTGAAACAGGAAAACAATAAATTTTTAAAGCAATCGGCATTTAATGGAATGAAATTCTACGTTTCTAATTATAGATAGTGTAATGATTTGAAAATCATGAAGGCCTTGAAACGAATGCAGGAAGTACAACATCCAGGTCCCAAGAAATAGGCAACATGGGGTCAAAGAGAAATGCAGGGGTCTCACCAGTACTTTCGTTAGAGCTGCTGCATAAGGAAAATAAGACTGCCTCAAGAAATTCATCCCAATAAAACTTATCATTGTTGCATAAAAGCCTTAACAAGAAAATACTTTCAGTTTATGTTATTTGATTTATATTTAGTTTATGCTATCATTCATTGTTCACTTGTAACTTTTCAATTATCTAGTGTAATTTTACTACATCACCCTCCGATGTCAAACATATATGTGGCCGTGAATAATAAATTGACGTTCTTACGTAAGATCAGCTAATACATGTATTTAAAACCATATCTGAAGAATTATGTTAGGTAAGTAGAAACATAATTTTTGACTATAAGATTATGTAAACTAATTAAGCATTTCTGCTATTTTGCAAGATGTAATACAATATGAGAAACACGTGCACTGTTTTTTAAAGTAATTTTAAAGATACTTTAGTTGTCCCTATATCTGCTTTTTTTTTTAAACTCGTAAAAAAGTGTAATGAAGCACTAGCTTATGGGGCACCTGCCTAGAGAGCTCCAGACATATTCCTCGTCCGAATCAAACTAATCTTGGCACAAAGTAAAAAATTTGCGAAAGCTACAGCATATATCAGGATCACGCTAAGGTTTTTAGAGTCCGATGAAAAATGGTAACTTTAAAGGAGACGTTCTTTAAAGCAATGAGAAGCGAATTAATCAATTACTTTTTTCTCAAATTACCCATTCTGTGTGGTTTGATAATTAAATTATTGTTAATTAAATAAATTTCACCCTTTCCTTCCTTATTTACGAAGTGACGGCAATAATCATTAAGTTAGGGTTATCACAGGCATCACTTAAGAATTTCGGCCTCATTTAATGTAAAGCATCTTAATTTATTGCACTGTTCTTAGTCAGATTCACAATACTGCGGCTGTTTAGGATTGACCGCTGAAGTTTTCGATCTTCCGAAACCGCTGAAGTGCTTTAGGTTATAAAATTCGAATATTAGATTTTCTATCTCCCTAAACATTCGCCAAAATAAACAACAAGTATTTAGCTACCGAAGCGGAAAATTGTAGTCGTCAGTTAGAAAAGACCTTTCCTTTTCATTTAAGTAAAGTAGTAACGAACTCGTTAGGACAACCTGTCTCCGGAGAGCGCCCGCAGCGGCTCCGTTCGTGGTTTTTGAAAATTTATTTTGGTGAGAATGTCTTGCATTCCCTAATACTTTTTTATTATTGGGTAGAAATAAACAAATAAATAAATAGTTAAAATAAGTGCCACCAGTTGTCTGACATTGGAATTGACCAATCTAAGTCCTGTGAAACTAGATGAATTTGAAGACTGCCGTAATTGGTGACTTTTACTTGGAGATTTACTTATTAATTCAATTCAGTGATTACAAACCACTCCTACTATCATATGAAAAAAAAACACTTTATAATCATGTAATCAAAACAATAATATAAACAACATAAACGCTACATTAAAGTGCTCTATAAATGCATATGATATTGCAATGGATGGGAGTTTATTAGATGCTCCGTCAATTACCTTATGTGCATTAGGAATCAATAAAATTAGGAAACTTACCATTTTATCAGCATAAGCAAAATGTGTTTTAATAGTATAATGCCTCTTTTCTTAAAATGTTTAGTGTCATTTTACACCTAAGTTAAGTGCGACTTACAGCTCTCAGAATTCTCATAATTTATGGGTCGTTAGAAAAAAGTCGATTCAAAATCGAAATATCCATATCGATTTTGCATTCTCGTGATGAAGTTTCACGTGACAAGGGAAATTAGGAGAATAAAATGTCGGATCATCCATAAATCGAAACCACAATCTAATAAATGTCTCGAAAGGAATTATTACGAGCGTAAATTTTTGTTAAAAAAAATCGATTTTCATGACATTTTTTTAGATATTTCTTATGTAGCACTCATCCACTATTGTAATGCTTAATTAACTTGCTTTCCATTCTACCTTTGCTAATGCACTTTACTCATTTTCTTATTAATGAGGCTTCGTTTTTTAAAAAAAAAATATTGTTTCTTATTTTGTTATTGTGAATTCTCTGATTTTACTGATTATTAACATAGCTGGTTTTTTTCCCTAGATATATGTGATCATTATCTTTAAAAAAAAATAATCAATTTACATTATATGAGTATTGTTCAATCATGCATATTGCTAATATTCATTTCCTTCAAAAAAAAAAAAAAAGCCTAATTGCTCGCCCCAGGTTTCAATTCGTTTTTCCCAACTTCTAACAGCCTTCGAATCCCGCAAAGTCAATATAATTTTTTTTAAATTCATCGTGATCTCTAAAAATTTTTCCATCCAGATACTTTTTTTTCAGAGATCTATGGAATAGTTTTTATAAATTTCTTTGTACTGTTTTGAAAATATCAAAGTTGAGTTGGTGAAATTCATCTCATCTATGTTTATACAAATTGCCCTTTTCAACTTTAATTGCCCTTAATCCCTTGATGGTTGCTATGTTATCTCATGGTGCTTAAAATCCTAAGCGTATGCACAGATGGTCTGAAACCGTAGGTAAATTTAGTTTGATGAAGCGCTTCTTTAATTTCTGATTCCCATTCAACTATGCTAGTAAATTTTCCCACCGCATATATCACTTTGCAGCTAAACTTCCTCTTCCTGGTCATTTTAATCATGGGTAATGAATTATTCCTGTAATCTATATCAAAAACCGCCTAACCCAACCAAGATTAAAATATGACACTGCTTTTTGCAAAAACAATTTTACTGGCGATATTGAATCTCGATATCCAAAAGATCGAGCCAGTATTAATGGAATTGACTGCTATACTACATTAAAGCTCGCCTTATGCATATTTTAAACTTACAGCTTCAATATTACACGGTTGATTCACGTTATGTGAATGAAATTGGAATGCGGATGATTCGCGTTATTATTGCCACGTAAAGCTGTTCCAGAGAGAAACAAAACCCTGTTTTAGTTTTAGGTTTAGGAGAAACAATGTCACTGCGAATAATCCCGTTTTGAGAAGGGCATATAAATGCCATTTTCGGCCTAGAATTCTCAAATTCCCGGAGAGGCGAGCAATGTAAAAGTCGTAACTTTGACAAAAGTAGGCTGGGAGAAGAACCAAGCTCAGGGCTACCACGTATGAAGTACGCTACCCCAAAGCGCACTACTGAAGTGGTCAGGAAAGTCCCTTATCTACGA
Organism: Rhysida immarginata; assembly: GCA_023313115.1. Taxonomy (NCBI): domain Eukaryota; kingdom Metazoa; phylum Arthropoda; class Chilopoda; order Scolopendromorpha; family Scolopendridae; genus Rhysida; species Rhysida immarginata. Next base: position 5,689,101 of record JAHWFO010034948.1, on the reverse strand, counting down.
TAGGATGCAATCTATTCTACCATCAATAGCTATTCACAGAAACGGGAATCATTACACCACAGGACAAGTTTTCAGTCCTCTTACAGTCCAGCACTTAGCTCATTGAGGTCATGTTGGTCGTGTTGACAAGGGCCTCTTGCGAAATACGCGGCTCCAGATTTTTATGGCATTCATTTCCCTTCTCGAGTGCAAACATCAGTGATGTTTTGAAGCAGTTATTGTCTGCTTGAATGCCTTTTGTCGACACATGGTGGCGGTCCTTTTTTATGAGCAATTTCTTTCGACAACAATTATCTCGCCGGTTTCACGCAGAACGCGATCACATCACTGTCTAAAAGCATGGTTGACTGCCCTAGTTGACATAAGCAAATTCTGCTGCTTCTTTTACATCGTTTCCTTTGCATTGGCCAAATACTTTGATCATACAGTGATTGCACATGATGATCACGAATAGGCTCAACAGAATTTTTGGTATTGAAACAGCAAGTATGCGCAGTGAGGTAAAGCTCGGTTAATCGGAATTCCCGTTGTGCCGGATCAAATACGAATTACATTTTCTCTCGTGAAGGGGGTTAAATTTGTGTCCGGTGTGTTATGAATTAAAGGATTTGCTACAAAAAGGAGGTAGCTCCGCATTTAGACATTTTTCAGAAACCATAAAAAAAAGTTTGATAACTTGAAATTTCAAGTTGTATGAAAATACTTAGATTCAATAAATTCCTTAGAAATTCGCTTGGAGCCACATATTTCTTTTGTACCAACTAAATTGTTTTGTTTTTGTTTTTGCTTTTTATTTTTGCTTTTTTCAGAAGATGAATCATAGAACGCTAAACCAACAAGGGGAGAGCTACCTTCCTTTTGCAGCAAATCCTTCAATAATTTTTATTTTTTGATCATCATAGCTTGCAATTTCAAACACAATATTTCCTGCGTTAATTTGGTTCTTTAAATGAAACATTATTTGCTAAAGGATTTATGTTTATAGATTCAACATTTCACGGTCTTTTTTTCAGAGTTTCAAATCGTAGTCATTAATGTTGAAAGATACTGCTAATTTCAAAGAGAATAATAAAAGAAGCTCGTTAATTCCTGCATTAATTTGCTAATTAAAGTACTTCGTAATTAAATTCATCTTAAAATGCCGAAGCTTCTTTGAGCTATCCTAAGTTAAATGCCACGTAAGCGAGAAAATCGACAAAAATATTTTTCACCTCACATTAGAACTTTGTTCGCATTCTAGGCAAACAAGTGCTCCTAATTGAAGGCACGTGCACCGGCCGATTTTTCCCCGGTTTTATTTTCTCTTTTTTTTGTACGAGATATCGATCCCCGTCTCGTTCTATTTGTTGAGTTTTTTTCTTCACAAACGGCCATGCGCGAATCATGAGCTATCGAAAATTCTCTTTTGTGAACTGACAGAACCAGCTTAACATTAAAAATTTCTTTGACAACGATCAAATTTCCATTTCATGCAGTTTGCGTTTCGCTTTCAGTTAGTTTACATTATCATATAGTAAAGTGAAATTAGGACTTCTCAAGAGTTAATATGTTGGGTATATTATCAAACTTACAAGATTTGTATTTTTGCTTTATTTTCCTTATCACTAAGTAATGAATTCTATTATATAAATTTGTAACAAACGTCGGGGTTGATTCCCGGGATCAAAGCAAGAACGTCCCTAAAAACAGATGTCCTAAAAAGCGTTGTTACTGAGTTACATGCGACGATGTTACATTGGTACATCACAGGAGATGCTCAAAATGTACAACGAAAGCAGAGACAGCAAAATTCTCTCTAGTTACTGCTCATTTTTAAACTTTTCCAAAAAATGTTTAGTTCTAATAACTATCCACTATTATTAAAATCCAAGCTCTGTCTGTCTGTCCCAGTATAGACTCGGTCCCTGCAAGATACACCTCGGAATCACCTTTTGTTATGGATGGTGATTACGGGGCGATAGGGGTTTTTTAATCCCAAACTCGGGTTTTTTCCCCACAAAAAAAAGTTTTAAAATTAAATTCCTTCCTCGGATTTCGTGATGCAGTTTGTGACGTCATGTTTGTTTGCCAATGAGTTTTGTTTATGCGTGTGATGATTGTGATTTAGCATGCAGACGTTACCACAGTAACTATACTATTGTTGGAAATAAAACAACAAGCGTGGAAAGAGAATTTTTATGAAAAGTAATACTGGACTTGCATCGTTACGATGGCGTCACGTGATACGTGTTTGTAATGAAAAAAAATGGAAAAAAAGTACCAACAGGTCTTCTCATTTTTGTAAAATAACAATTTCAAAATTACAATTATTTCCGATTTAAATATTTTTCTTTTTCAAAAATTCAGTTTTTATACATATCAATGGAATTTGTGTGCGTGGATCCGTTTGTAACGTCACGGTTTTATTTTCAATGGGTTTTGTTACTTTGATTGAGCGCGTAGAGTTCCCATCAACAACAGCAAACGAACTGCTGTCTTAGAAAATACGTTTCTGGAATACAGCCCCAATGTTTTTCACCTGGGTTCAGTGTTTTTGGCTCGCATTTTAAAAATCCGGAAATATAAGAAGAAAGGTAAAAGAGTATTGATGGCCTAATCACAAAGTGACCCTTACTTCCTAACCCTTTTAAAGGAGTCCTGTTGTAATAGATTGTTATTAAAGCAAATTCAACGCCTATGCTTCGATAAATTTTCTGATTCCAAAAATTTTAAAAAGTAATTTTTTTTAATTGTTCATAATTTTTTTTGTTTCAGATATTTAAATTAATTTTTTTCTCATTGAACAAAAAAAAAAAGTTTGTCCAAATGTTGTTTTTTCCCCCCGTTTTTAAAACTGACCTTAACACTATTATTTTTTTTATTATGAAGCATAGAACCGTTTTGTGTGTTTATTAAATTATGAAAAAATAGTCAACCAATCAATCAATTTTTATTTTTCCGTTTTTAAAACGGGCATTAATACTAGTCAATTCTAAGAAAAGCCCGAACGAAAGAAATTCTATGTACTGTTACAAATTCTGATGGCTTCTCACTGATTATCAGAAGCATGCTGACGACCATTACGCGAAAATTGAAATTATGACCAGAAATCAGAAAGCCCGAAGAACATAACATTTTATAAGAGGGTGGTCCTCGACGTAAGCATGTAAATTGTATGTCCTCAAAATATTTTTGTTAATGACATTTACAAAATGATCAGTCTTGAGATTAATTTACATACCTTAATGAACGTTATATATAACTATTTGATTGGTTGAACCTGGTACATTTTCTCTAATTTTTATATTAACTACCATATCATTTTTAGAATTCTGTATTGCTATCCCCATTGATACAAACATGATTACCGGCCTAATGTTGCACAAACTTTGCCTTTCTTAATATTGGTGAAATACGTCATATTAGTATGCGCTGCCATGATTTTGAATATCGATTATATTATCTTTTCGAAATCTTATGTAGACAGTGACTTCTCTTACTTTCATCGGCCTCAGTGGCTCAGTGGTTGCGTGGTTCGACCCCGGCCGAGGACGACGAGGACTTTTTCAGGGGGAAAATATTGAGATCACCCATTTCCTTCGGAAGGGAAGTAAAGCCGTTGGTCCCGTGTAGTCGTTTGCCGGCTGCACGTTAAAAACCCTTGCGAGGCAAAATTTGCTGACCCTATAACACCGTCCTGAAATGACCATAGCAGTTGAAAAGGACGTTAATACCAAACAAACCAAACCTCTTGATTTCAAGATCAAGTGTGCAAAATTTCATCAATATCGGAATAAAACTGTAGATTTGTATAAGAAACAACAAACAAACATTCTTCTTTATATAGATAGATAAAATAAATCCATGATGCCCTAAGCGGGATTATTTTATCTATCTTATTTTATCTGTATTATTAAATAGCGGAAGAATGAAGCTACTTATTGTTTTCACAATGTCCGTCTGTCTGTCCGTCCGTCCCTTCATAATTCTCTCCGTCCGAAAGGTTGAAATTCGGAATGTAGCTTACTATGGGCATGTGCACTTCACTAATTAGTTTGGTTTTGATTGGCCCACTGGGGGCGGAGTTTCGGGGGCGGAAATTAGATTGGACCAAAAGGTCTACGCGTATTTATGCATATAAAGGAGTGAAATTCGGTATGCAGATTTCTCTAAGCAAGATCAACAATAGTGTAAAGTTTGGCCCAAATTGTCCAATAGGGTCGGAATTGTGGGGGGTGGCAGTCACTTGGTCTTTAGAACTATGGCAAGATATGGCATGTCATATATCATTCGATCGGAAATGATGAGAAACGAAAGAAGATAGAGCTCTTTTTCATTTTCTAAATACTATGTTCAAGAAAATCAATTTTTCGATTAAAAAAGGGGGGGGTTAAAAAGCGCAGATAAAAGGTTAAAAATAGATGACCTCGGGAGGATTAATTTCTTCCTATACCTTCCTCGGGAGGATTAATTTCTTGTTTTGCTTAATGGTTAATCCAGCTCTGATAGGTTATTATCTTACTAACCTTTCTTTTATGGTTTTCTATCAGAATTTTATTTTTCTTTGAGTTTTTGTCCATCCGGCCGAGACCTACCTAGTGGGCGCTTTTGCCATATTGGCTCTGGCCGGATTGTAACTTGTACTAAAAAAATAAATAAAATAAATAAATCAACAATATGATCACCGTTTCTTATCCACTTTACTCGCCGGATTTTATCTTTCTTCTTCCCGAAGCTCAAGCTGAAAGGTCATCATTTTGGAACCATGGAGAGATCCAGCGCGAATCGCAGGAAGTGCTTGACACATTTCCAGGGAGTTCTTCGAAATGAAACACGCTAGGACGGATGAATCGCTGAACAAGGGTTGGGGTCAAACTTAAGTAAACTTAAGTATATAGGCTTGGTCTCGGATCTTTTTGATACTATCTCGTATAATCCACAACAAACCATCTTTCTTCCCGAATTGCGTTTGAAATTTTACGTAAAGTGTAAGTCATTATTTTAAAATAAGCTTAAAATCAACTAAACTATTTTTTAAATTAATTAATATACAGGGTGTCCCGGGAGAAGAGGTTAATATTTTGCTTGGGTATAGAATGAGTTATTGCAAGTCAAAAAGTTTAATAAACCATTAATAAACTTTTAGACTTACAATAACTCATTCTATACCCACACGATATATTGGCCTTTCCTTCCGGGACACTCTGTATATATCGGTAAATTCCCGATTCAGTTATACATTTTTAAAGAATTTAAAAAGTTCTTTATTGAAATCTATTGAGGTTGTGTCTATATGTTTATAAAAAAAAATTTGGATTTGAAATTCTTACACATTATCAAAAAGTAGAATATAAATATCTGAAAGACCAACCCTCTATCTGTTTGTCATTATCGGTAATATTAACTTGACAATCTGAAATTCATGAACTTTTAAGTTCATTTTGGTAATGCAAGCTTGCGCAATCTCAACAGATTTCAATATAAGATTACATAAAATCGTTTCATTGGATGCGGGCAGGAACAAAACAAAATAATGAACGATTGCAGAAGCGTGAAGACAACGCAAGATTCTGTCTTAAAGGTCAAGCGGCTTGTAAATTGATAGCCCTTCGTTAAGGAACAACAAAAAATAAATATATTAGAGGGAAGTGGTAGACAAATAGTTTAGTTCTACCCTATGCATTTAAAACGTTATGATGGCAAAGATGGTTCCATTAATGTTTAAAAAGTTTGAATTTTTAATTTACGCGCATTTATTTAGCTTGCTTTCCGAAAAGTTTTATTAATCTATTTTTTTAAATCTAGGTGTTCTTTTGGTAATCTATTATGACAAATTTAAATATTTTTAACGATTTTTCTGAAAGCTAATTATTTTTTATTACATTTTTGGTGGGTCCGAGGATGCGGGTTCGACCCCGACCGAGGACGACGAGGATTTTTTCAGGGGAAAAATCCTGAGATCACGCACTTCCTTCGGAAGGGAAGTAAAGCCGTTAACCCCGTGTAGTCGTTTGCCGGCTGCATGTTAAAGAACCCTTGCGGGCAGAATTTGCGTCCCCTATAATGCCGTCCTGAAATGACCATAGCAGTTGAAAAGGACGTTAATACCAAACAAACCAAATCAACCAAACCAACATTTTTGGTGCTAAAGCACGGATGAATCTTCGCATATTTATCATCTCTTAGAAAGGACCACTTTCTCTTAGAAAGGAAGAAGCGCATCCCGGTCGAAGGATTGGGCGTGATGGAGCATTTGAAATGATAAAATATTCACGTCTGTTGTTTTTTCTCCTACCACATCTAAAATCAATTGCTTATACAATTTATCCATGTAAGCCTACTATCAAAATTCAGCGGAGGAGCGATAGACGTCATAATCTCGTACTTTGGAATGTGTGCTACCCAGGGTGCAGCCAAATATTTATTAACTTGTAAGGGAAACAGAAGGAACATCAATTTGAACATCTGCTTTGTTCACTAGTCGTTTGTCTGATTTATAACACATCCTATATTTGTGTATTTTTGTTCCAATAAATATTTTACAATTTCTTTAATGTGTAGAAATTTATTCCCATGAATATATTTAATCGGTTGACGGGTCATTTTGCAGCATTAACGACAAGTTTTAGACAAACAGTCATTTTAGTTCGATATGACTACTGCCATTGGTAATAGGGCACACGTCTCACCTGAAGTCAGCAATTTCTTCTCAAATGCATTGTAGCTTATCTGGCGTCTCTTGTGGAATGGCATTGGTGATTTGGTTTCAGTTCAGGGAATCGTCGGATAACTGTGGAAGAAACATGTCTAATGAACCCCACATAAAACTAGAAGGGATATAATTTGGGACCGAGCTTTAATTCGATGGCAGCCATATCTCAATGTTTTTGCTACATAATGGCTTATCAACCAATTATATTTGTCGCACGGTGGAGTTGAAGACATCAAAAGCTGGCAGAAATTCAAAAATCTCGAACGACACTCTAGCCGAACATTGTTCTATGTAGGTAATTTCTATAATCGATTCAACCGAAGCGGCGGTTGAAATGAGTGCAGTTTCATGATTGCGCTTAAATAACATAATACCTCGATTTCTTGAGTTTGATGTATTCGTTATTAATAAAATTTCCTTGTTTTTACTATCGTAAGAAGCTATTACTGATTGCTATCATATCTCGGTATGAAAGCTCTGAGATGTGTGTTTGTATTAATGGCATTAAGTCAAGACCGTTCACCTAGGTGCATAATCTTGCCCTTCCGCCAAAGATGCGTACAGTCGCCCCTTTTATTCATTATCTTTATAGACTCGACAGACATGGACAGCCGAAGCGATCAGGGTGGGTGACTGTTTGGTGGATAAGTTGCTCTTTGCTGACGATCTGTCTTCGTTGTGTCTTGATACACTTCAACATGCTCTAGAACGGTTTCCACCTCTTGGGATGAAAATCTGTGCAGCTAAGACTGAGGTTTTTGTCCTTTCGAGACAGCCTGCTTAGTGCGCTCTCCTTGATGGGGGAGCCCCATTGAGATAGGTGGAGAGGTTCAAGTATACCGAGACTGCATTTTTGAGAGATGGGCGGCAGGATAGAGAATTGGATGCTTGGATTGGTGCAGCAAGCTAAAGGAGGAAAGTAAGCGTTGGTGTTAGTCAGACGCGAACTTGGCGATCAGTGGTAACGAAACGTTAAGACAGGAAACAAAGCCAATCTCTCTCTCAAATCAATTTTATCCCCATTCTCGCCTATGGTCGTGAGTCTTGAGGAATGACCGGAAGGGTGCGATCGCGGGCGCAAGCGGCCGAGATGAGATTCCTGAGAGATGTAGAGTGCAAAACAGCACAGTAAGGAGGCTGTAGGTGTTGAGCCGCTAATTGTCCGCATTGAGAGGTCTCAGTTACGGATTCCGGAAAGTATGGCCACTTCATACGGATGGCAGAAACTGGTTTTCCTAGGCACTTACTATTTTCTAAACCGATGGGTATGAGTTCAAAGGAAATCAGGTGGCTGGATTACATGTAAAATCTGGGTTCGAGTCTTTTGGTTATTACCATTGAGAACATGTGCCATAGGGCTACTAATGGATAAGCGGGTTTGAAAAATAAGTAAGTATCGATTTTCCTAGTCTAAAATCGATTCGCCGTCAAGAACCTTTGAACTTGACATTTTTCAAAAACGAAGGCGTAGTGACCTCAACCCTTTTACACGAGTTACTCATAGATGAACCCCAACTTGTATTTTAAAACCGATCTAAATCGGTGGGACATAGGTTATGGCCAATATTAAAATTAAATTGTGTAATAAATTTCGAATGTCTACAGAGGTTGAGTCAAAAGTATTGGCCGACTCGGGAGGGGAGTTAGAGTTTGACGAATTCTGGGCGAAGACCATTTACCACAAGGGTTTATCGCAGTTTATTAAGAGAAAAGAGCGGGAAGAAACGTACGCATTAACCTACGAATTTGAATGCCATAGACATTGTGCCACCTGCGTCAGTCAGTGTAAAAATATGGCAGAAAAATTGGTAATACGCGAGCTCCTTTGTCACTAATTTAAAAAGGGAACCAGTGCGCGAGCAGCATCCGCCGAAATATGCAGGGTGTAACCAATGAACGGACAGCACGACGGTGGTTCTTCCGTTTTTCGTCTGGAGACATGGGCCTGGAAGATGCGCCAAGGAGAGGAAGACCCAAAGAAGTGGATGACGCAGCCCTACGGCCACATGTGGAAGCCAACCCAGGCAGCACCACCCGTGGACTAGCGGCGGACATCGGGACATCATAATAGAGTGTGGTTCGACATCTGCACGCCATGGGAAAGGTCAGCAGGAGCTGCCGAGTTGTGCCCCACGAGCTGACGCCCGCACAAGCACATCAGTGGGTAAAGGTGTGTCGTCAACTGCTGGAAAAAATCGAGGTTCTGCTACTTCCAGCATACAGCTCCGACCTGGCACCATCCGACTACCATCTCTTCGGTCTATGGCGCATTTCCTGTGTGGACGGCCCTTCGCTAATGTCAGTGAGGTTGAAGACACCGTGCGTGGCTTTTTCGCCCAGAAACCGGAGGAGTGGTTTCGCGAGGGCATCCGCCAACTGGCTGATCGTTGGGTGAAGACCATCGAGCATGATGGACTCTACTTTGAAGATTAGCAATGAATGGTTCCTGTCTGGTGCCCATTTAAAAGTTTGCGCGGCGATCGGCCACTACTTTAGACTCAACCTCTGTATTACCATCAGTGGCTTAAAGAGACCTTAACGTGTGCATGTTTATGATATTTAGAAATAACTAGTTATATAAATAGCCATATTCAATGCAGATTAAAGTCAAATTCAATTGCAGATTCAATGCGAATTCAATGACAACTCAATGCAGATTTTTATTGAAAATATTAAAGCTAGGTTTAATCTAGATTAATTTCATAATCTGTGGAAAAACATTAATAAGACATATTTAATATATTGATGCTTTGTATTTTCTATTCACTTGAAAAGAATTTCTGCCAATCTTCGATGCTATCGGTTCCTTCGTGCGTCGTCGAATAAATTTCTACACAAATGAAATTGCTGAATAAGAACAAGAGATAACATGATTTCCGCTTCAGAATCTATCAAGTTTAACTTTTTATTTTCTAAGTCTCCTGAGTAAACGATAAAATCAAGCATTTTGATATAATATACCTACATTATACCATGTGCTGAGATGTCCACTAACCCAAATTTCATCGTTAATTCAGTTATTTGTTCATCTGATGAAATCTGCTAAATTATAATATGATTTTCCAATATGATTAATAAGATGGAATTGATTAATTTAGGACACTAACTCCTTATTAAATAACTATTGGAAAAGTTGGAATTACAAACAAAAATGTAATAAAAAGAATTTCGTTAAGTTCGAGAGTTCCATGAGTTAATACAGAAAACTTTTTAAACTGAGGTGCTCTTGAAGCCATGCATACCCAAAAGGTCTTACAGATATTAAAGTAAGGGATGATTTTCTTAACCGATAGCAAAGATAAAACGGGCAAACTGACTAGAGGAATACTGGGACCTTCCCAATGGAACTTTAATGCGGACAGAGTGAGGGCGCTCAAAGATTTCACTAATTGTCCTAGGACTGTTTCTTCCGTCAATCCGTTCCTGGTATTAGTTGTCCTCCTTTATGTGGTTCGATTTCATCGGCGATAGTGGAAATTTCCTTCGCGTAACGGATGTTTTCCCTGGTGCTCCAATTCCTCAGCTAGCACATCTCAAATGGTTTTCTAATCTCTCTTTTGAAGACCGGAGGGGGCAAATTTTGCGGTTGCTCAACCGTTTGTATGCATTCGCGAGCGGGCTTACCGGCTTGGGGAGTCCTCTCTCTTAAGCCGTAGAAAATTCGCGTCCCTGATGTTTTCAATGAAAGGAAAGTGTAAGGTAATCGAGTGGACTCTTTGTTTAATTCAGCGCTTGAATAATGGGATGTTTATATTCACATAATATGTGATGATATTTAAAAGAATTCCAAAAGGAAAAGATGAATGAAGTAGAAGTAAGTCTGTTTAAAGCAACCTAGTATTGCTACTAGAGCAAAGACAGCGAAAGTCGTAGTCTCTGGATCGAGTCCAGGTCGCGTAATTTTTCCTTCTCTTTTCTACATGGTAATAGTGATATGTCTGAATGTTTCTTCATTTTCTTTATCTTCTCTTTGAGTCAGCCCAATGTTGTTTAGTTTGACGACGCGTTTCGCTTTACCGTCATCTATAGGCCGACTAACATGATTAGAAAAGGTATAAAATTTAATGATTAAAACAAGGATCTGAGTGAAAAGCCAAGTATGATTTTTGAAATAAGGCTGAAATGGGCTAATGATTGGTCAGTTCTTGACTGGGTGCAAAATTAAATATTTCCAGTGTACATGTGCAAGCTTTCGCACTGCAATCGTTGAGATTATTGTGTTCTCTACAATGTTTTGCGGGGAAGCTGCCTATCCACAAACGGGCAACTTTTTCGTTATTTTTAATTAATTGTAATTTTTAATGAAACAACATGTTTTAACGAAATGTTAGTGTACTATGTCAGAAGCTTGATCAAAAATCTTTCGTTTGATACCTCAATCATCGTTGTGAGTTTTGTACGTAAAGAAAAAAAGGAGTGTTGCCATGGAAAATAATATATGCGATTATGGATGATATTAAGGGTTTCGTTTATATGGAATAGTACCCGGCTATTTAAGAGGTCTTTACAGTCATGTTTTTAATTTCATATATTTCCTCATTTTCTGTCAAGTGCAATTTTCGGTAGTTTGTTTTTGAATAACTTCCATGATGTCATCAATGGGTCCGAATTGGTGATTGTTTGACAATAGTTTCCACGTATTTCGACTTGCCGTCGTTGTTGATAATTGATCGTCTATGTTCGTTGTATCGGTTTCGGGATTTCTTGCACTTAAATACTATTCAATAGCAATCACATGATTTACAGAAAAGTTTAAAAACAGTCGAGTCACATGAATGTGACCACCTCCTGTTTGTAATGTGAGCGCTAAATAACCAATCGCAGAAGGCACTAAATAAAGGAAGCAATAAATGGCGTGTCATCAGCAGATGGTTGAGTATATACGAGGGGCGATTGATAAATAAGGTCTCCATGGCTGTAACTTTTTT
>JAHWFO010034948.1:5641612-5664874 GCA_023313115.1 Rhysida immarginata | reverse complement strand
TTATTATTATTATTATTATTATTATTATTATTATTATTATTATTATTATTATTATCGTTGTCATCATACACAAAATATATTATTAATCAAAAGTCAGGATATGAAAAAAAAAGTCGTAAAATATATTGTAATTAAAAAATAAAACTAAATTGTATGTCAAAAGTTCAAAAAATGTTTCAAATGATTGCTAGACAAATAACGGGAAAACGTGACGCAACTTTATGCAAATTAGTTACAAACATAAAAGAAGTGTGCTTCCGGTGGTCTCAAAAATTTTAATTAACATGTTTACAGTTACAGTTTATCCTAAGGATATGCTGATACAAGTTTTTAATCTTTACCCAGTCAAAACATTATGACCAGCGTCATACTATCGCTTTTACACAGTTTTGCGTGCTGTTCCAGCTTTGGCATGCAAAAAAGCTGCAACCCGTCGTGGCATGGATTCTTCAAAACAAGTCCTTGCAAAAGAAATCGCCAATCATCGGACCAGGCAACTCTTCTTCATTGTTGCATGGTCCAATCACGATGTTCACGGGCCCACTGTAGTCGTAAACGTCGATGATGCTGGGTTAACATCGGTAGATGTGAGGGACGTCTACTGCAGAATCCCATATCCAACAAAGACCGATGCACATGTGCTCACCCAGCGGGACAGTGTCCGACATCAGCATTCGTTGATTTGGCGTGGACGTTCAACGCCTAGGCATCTACTACCGGTTTCATTGTCCTTCTTCCACTTTTCATAGTTACTAGCAACGGCAGCTGACGAACCTTTGGGTCATCACAATCGAAGGAATGACCGTGTCGTTTCGGAGATGCTCGTCCCTAGCCTTTGGGTAATCACAATCGAATCTTTATAAAAGTCGCTTAAATCAGCAAACTTTCCCATTATATGCACACGTAGTCGACAGAATTATGCCTCACCACCCCCGGTAGGCATTAAAGACCATTCGGACCTTGTCAGGTGCCATTTACGTCTTTCCTACGAGCACATTCTTTCAGGATGGTCATAATGTTTTGGCTGAGCAGTGTATATTGAGGGTCCAATAACTATTTAGCATCCGGGATATCCCAGTGCACTAGTAATGTCGAAAAGGAACGTTGTCTGTCGCAATATCATGACAATGCTATGCCATTGCTGTATTCTTTATTTTCCAATGCTATATTAATGGGATAAACATACAAACTTTTTTTAGAATGTACAGGGTTTTTACTAAACCTACAGCAAAAATTCAAGGGGTGGATCATTTTAAGAATCTTTTGTCCTTTGATGATTTTCGGAATGCCGCTTCGTTTCGAAGATACAGGGTGATAAAGGTTTTTCGACAAAAACAATCTTTTATTACCTAATATTACATGCAGAGCTTCTTAATCTACAATAACTGCTGAAAATGACTACCACCATTAGGATGCATGAATCCAATCTTCTTCTCATTGACTGCCGAACTCTTTCAAAAACACCAGGATTGTTTCTTATTGCATTACACCCCATCAACTATCCGATTTCTCAGATCTTGACATTTTCAACAATACGTATTAAATCCACGAGTAAACTGACAGTGTTTTCAATATCTGCACTAACCTGGTGTACGTGCAAAAAACAGCCGTTTTTAGTAATCAGAATTTTGTTTAAAAATATTAGTATTGTTTTTGTCGAAAACCTTTATCGCCCTGTATCTTTGAAACAAAGCGGCATTCCGAAAATCATCAAAGGACAGATATTCTTAAATTAACCCAAAGAATCACCTCTTGATTTTTTGCCGTATATTTAGTAAACACCCTGTATAGGCGATCAGTATACAATGTTGTGATATTTATTATTTATTTATTATTTATTAATAGCACACTAAAGTTATTAAAGTTATATGGTACATGAAATTAACAATCATATAAATTTATATTCAGCCTGATTATTATGTTTTCTAACCTTTAAATAAATAAATAAATTATCCAGGATATACTTTTTCAATTTTTTTGCAAGATGATAACAATGTTTTATACAATTAAAATTAGTACAATTAAAGATCTGAGATCTTAAGTCATAGGGTAAACTATTCCATAATTTATAAGCATTAAAAGGAAATTTACAACGTTAAAATGTGTTATCTTTGGAAATACGAAAAGAAATCTCTGAGGAGTACGTATTGTAGAATTTGAATTAAAATCATTTATAATACAATAAAAAGGATGATCATGATTTCTTAAAGCATCGGATATCACAATTAAACGGGATAGCACAATAATAGGATCTAACGTATGAATTTTTTTATGCAACATTCTGTAATTCAGTCAGTGATAGTAAGATTAAAAATAGATCTAATATATGCAATATATGCAACACGAAGATGACGCAAATATATAGGATAAGTAGAGCTCCATATAATATAGCCGTATAGTAAGACTGTGATAAATTTAGCAGTAAGAATCATTATGAGTTGTTTTATTGTCAAAGTTCTACCTAACTTATACAGCAAAAATTTTAATTTTGACAATTTTTTATTAAGTAACTATACTCTATCCAACGAAAGAAAAACTGGGCGTGTCCAGTTAAATTTCCAGTTTCAATTGTTAATCATTGTTAATTTTATTTAGCAACAATGTCTAACAACTGAAATTGGGAATTTAATTAGACACGCCCAGTTTTTCTTTCATTGGACAGCGTATAGTAAGGCACCTGGCGTTGCCCGGGATAATTACAGTTGAAGGTAAACAGAAGTTAAAAAAAAACTCGAAATTGGTTAATTAATAATTCAATCAATACAACACAGAGCGAAGGGACTGCTTCCTCTGTCGTCTTTCCACTCTTTCTCAATATCTGCTAACACTCCATTATCTCCTAGAAGTGCTTATTTTTAAAGATTTTCAAGAAAATGATAAGTTCTAAGAACTATCAATTCTAAGAAAAGTCCGAAAAACAGGAATTCTAGCTGATAAACCGGCGTCGCCCGGGATTTATTTAACCTCTTGTTGGCCTGCCTCAGATTAAATTGATACCCATCTTCACCAGCGGGGAACATCACTGGATACTTTAGATCCATCTTTCTTTCAAGGTTTTCCTTGCCCTTGACGTAGAAGCTCTTATATCCTCTTGCTCTAGTCGAAGCTCCCGTTGTTCAGATGTTTCCAATGCCCGTATAGCTTTTTCTCTTTTAGTTGCCGAGTTTCCCTGACCAATACTCGTTCTTTCTTTTTCCTTTCCAGACACAAATTTTCGCTGGTGGTCTGGACGTTTGATACGGAGCTCAAGGGAGACGCTGCCTTATTTATGTCCTGTCATTGCATCATCATTTTTGCTCATTATTAATAATTCTTGGAAACGAACGTTCAATCATCGCATTATCACCATCTCGGTTTCCAAAATATTCACATTCTCACAGATTATAGTTAAAATGTATTTTTAGGAAATGTTTGGATCTGCGTGTGCTACCAAATAAGCTAGGTGATAGCCCCGGCGTGATAGTTCTTTGATTAAATTTTACAATATCTGAAAAATACACACATGAAAATGCTTAGAATAAATACAGTAAAAATTCATAATGAAAATTCGAAATTTTTTTATAAATGCTCACAATGCTCTCCAAGTATGCCACAGCTAGCCTAAATTATTTCTTGGTCACGTAATCTTACTTTAGATGTATACTTGATGTTGTTGTAAATCCCACTCTACTCTCTTTGTCTTGAAGTAAAACTTGGCCAGTCATCACTTTGTGTAGTCTAGCAGTCGCCGTTTCTTCTCTTGATACGCTTGCATCGTCGAGGGCCGCCTGAGAACTTCGATGACTACTTGATCACTCACGACTTGCTCAGTTTCTCAATAGTCTCGTAACTCTTTTATTTCCAGTTAGTGCTCATTTTTAAAGATTTTCAAAAAAATGTTAAGTTCTGAGAACTATCATTTCTAAGAAAAACCCAAACCACAGGAATTTTATGCATTGTTACATATTGAACCTTGAAAATGAAAAATGAAAAACGTTGAATGACTGTGGAAAGCGGCATAATAACAGAAGAAACACCTCTTATCCACAAAATATTTTTACTGGACATATACGTATTTCGAACCCTTTGGGTTCATTATTCATTGTCATTGAATTGCGTAGCGTCATTCGTTTTCTATAGGCCGAAGGGGATAGCGCAGCAAATATTCATCTGCGGAACGCTATTCAGAAGAAAAGAAGAAGCATGCTGTCTTCTGGAACTGTTTTGATTCATGACAACGCACGACCGCTTACTGATGTGATAATTCAACAGCTTCTTGAGTAATTTCAATGGGAAGTGTTCGATCATCCAGCTTACAGCCCGGATCGCAACGAGAGCTGAAGAAAGGTCTGCGCTTCCGTACAAACGAAGAGCTTCAAGACGCCGTGGAGACCTATCTCAACATGCTGGCGGCAAAGTTCTGAAAAGGTATTGGAAAACTCGTCTGCCTGTATGACTAATGTCTCAATCTTGACGGTGACTATGTCGAAAAGTAACTTTGATTGTACTTGATTCTTGGTAATAAAATCATTTTGTTATTCACACTTGTCTTTATTTTATGCCCCATCAGAGGTTGAAAAAATAGCCCTTCGTAATTTCCATCTGGTTCTATTTTATCACTTCTTAATTCGATTGCTACTGCCAAAATCTTGCTTTCCAACGACCGAAGTACTTTTGTACTTAGCCTACAAAAAATTGTGCATTCTCTGCATCTCTTATGCGAAGAACTCATTTTCTTGTTAAATGTAAATTTCAAATAATTAATTAAAAATTAATAATTCATTGCATATAGCATCTTAAAGGAATAATATGGAAGGATTAAAAAATCTTTCGTATACGCATCAAGCATATAATTAAATTTTAATAATTCTTCAAAAATGCCTTTTCCCAAATGCCCTTATGCCTTAGGAGGACAAATACCAACATTGAATTCCTGACAAGATTTCCGTAGAGATGAAACATTTTAAACTCCTACGCCAGCGCCAATTGCTAGCTAATAATTTCTCATCGTGACTTTATGAAAAGGTCAAACAAAGATAATTCGTGTTTCATTATAAATAATCTTTTAGCGATATCCTTTTATCCGTTTAATCTACATGAAAATTCAAAAAATATTTATTAATAACCAATGACGTACGTTTCGACTTATATCTTCATCAGGGTTTTTATCAGAGAGGTTATTTAAGAATTTTATAATATTCATCGGGTATATTGACAAGAAAAAAATACATTGATCTAGAGTCACGAGAATTCTGGTTTGTGTACATGTAAAGATCATAAGGTTATCAACATGTTGACTTTCAGAAGTGCGTTTTAAGTTCTTCCGCAATACCAATGCTATACAAATATCCCGCTATCTTCTATATACAGGGTGTAAATTTTAAGTTGACAAAGCAGAATAACTCGAAAAATAAGCTTCACACGAAAAAATGCGTATAATCCAAAGTTGATTATTTTCGAGGGGGCATCTGCTGGTGCTAAAATTAGCCCACCCCCCCCCCGGCCCCTGGGGGTGGGGCGGGGGGCAACTTTAAAATTTCAAATGGGAACCCCTATTTTTTATTGCAGATTCAGGTCCTACATAAAAAACTACGTACATTTTGTCTGAAACATTTTTTTTTATTTTTGGTAGATGGCGCTGTAATTCAAGAAAATCCATTTTCTCATTTTTGCGTGGAAATGGTTACGGAGAAATAAAAAATACTTATTTACTTCGTAAATTTTGCCGCAAAGTTATTATTTTATTATTTTTTGCCGCGGATTAGGATAATTTTGTTTTGTTTCGTGGTCATGAGGCCACACAACTTTATAATTATCAAACAAATCAACTGATTAGCTAACTAACTAACCGAACATCCTACGTACTAACGAGTGAACTCATTAACTAACAGAGTAAAAAAGTAAAAGACTGTGTAAAGATGAAGTTATTCCCGTTTAAGATTTGGTGGTCCTTAAAAGGACCGATTGTTTTCGTTTTATTTTTTCTTATTTGCAAATACTTGCAAGTAAATGAATTTCGGGGTGCTTGTATTTCCAGTGAGTCCCCTCGCCTCTCACTTTCGGCCTGCTTGTTGTCCTTAAATCCCTTGCATCTCGCCGTTTTATGAAATTAAATGTTCAAATTGATGACCTCCAACTTCGATGCATTTATTGACTCGTTTTGTAAATTCCTGAACACATCTTGATAACATGTCTGGTGTAATTGCAGCGCAAGCATCTCTTATTCTTTGAATCATGTTTTCGCGAGTGGTTGGCGTTTCCTTATAAACGATATCTTTGAGGTAACCCCATAAGAAAAAATCTGGCGATGTAAGGTCAGGCGATCTGGCTGGCCAATTCACAGGACCTTCCCTGCCGATCCAGCGACCATGGTAAAGTCGATGTAGTACTTCGCGCGCTACTAATGAATAATGCGCTGGACAACCATCATGTTGAAACCACATGTGTTGTCGAAGTTCAATACTCAGGTCTTCAAGTAGATCTGGTAGTTCATTTTCAAGTAGGTTACGATATTTGTTGCCATTCAAATTACCGTCTATAAAATATGGACCGATAAGTTTATCGCCAATTATCCCACACCAAACATTAATTGACCAAGGTCGCTGATGGTTGACTTCTCGAATCCAGTGTGGGTTCTGTTCACTCCAGTAATGCATGTTATGTCGATTAACTTCCCCGTGGTTTGTGAATGTTGACTCATCGGAGAAAAGAACTCGTGCAAAAAAAATGTTGGTTTGTTTGCATCTGCTGAAGTGCCCAGTGACAAAACGTTAGACGGTTTTGGTGGTCATTGCCATGTAGTTCCTGATGCATAGATACATGATATGGATGAAATTTGTGGAGCTTCAGCATTTTCCAAACACTCATATGTGAAATTCCTGATTGCCTTGATATTTCTCTTGTGCTCGCATGTGGATTATGAGCCACAGCAGCTAGGACTGACACTTGATTGTTTTCTCCACAAACAGTAGCTGCACGGGTTCTTTTTTTCTGGTTCACACTACCTTCCGCAGTAAATTGTTTAATAACTCGAACAAAAGAAGACCGTGATCGCGTTTGGCCAGGAAAACGCTGAGCATAAAGCGCGACTGCATTATCAAAATTTCTCCCACTTTCTCCATAAATGTACACCATCTCAATTTTTTCTTCCACAGAAAGATAATTCATAATGTAAATTCAAAAGCAATACGGCGTTGTACACTCACAAAAACAGTTGAAAAATTACAATCTTTTCTTCTAAAGATCAGAATTTAAAATGTAAACATTCTGAAAAAAATGCCAATGTTTACGTTATTTGTTTGTTGACGAAATGTCTTCAAATTACATTGTAGTTAAAACAATGTAGGAATCGAAATGAATAATAAATTAGTTATTTCCACGCAAAAATGAGAAAATGGATTTTCTTGAATTACAGCGCCATCTACCAAAAATAAAAAAAATGTTTCAGACAAAATGTACGTAGTTTTTTATGTAGGACCTGAATCTGCAATAAAAAATAGGGGTTCCCATTTGAAATTTTAAAGTTGCCCCCCGCCCCACCCCCAGGGGCCGGGGGGGGGGGTGGGCTAATTTTAGCACCAGCAGATGCCCCCTCGAAAATAATCAACTTTGGATTATACGCATTTTTTCGTGTGAAGCTTATTTTTCGAGTTATTCTGCTTTGTCAACTTAAAATTTACACCCTGTATATAAAGAAGGATGTTTGTGGGTCTGTGCGTCTGTGGGTCTGTGTGTATGTTTTTTATACAAATCTACAGTTTTATTCCGATCTTGATAAAATTTCGCATACATGACCTTCAAAGCATGAGGAAGGTCACTGTCTACCTCAGATTTCGGAAAAATAATAAATATCGATAAAAAATCGATATTCATGGTTATGGCAAGGCATATTAATGAGAAATATCTCATGACCAACAATGCAAGGCAAAGTTTGTACAACAATAGGTATCAACAATGGTATCAACACGCAATTCACAAACGCTCTGCATGGACCAACAATCAATATCTCATGACTAACAATGAAAGGAAAAGTTTGTGCAAGTGTAATTATCCCGGGCAACGCCGGGTACCTCTTCTAGTCCTTAATATTTGATCTTTTTCTTTACTTGCCCCAATTCTTAATTGTTAAAAACATTCGCAGCTAAGATACCTAAACAGTGGAAAATACGAATCAAAATAAACTGAAAGAACATTAAACTTAACAAGAAATGATGCACTTCACTGTAAATTTCTATTAATTATTTCTGAAACCGTCATTCTATTCTTTGTTCAAAAATTTAAATTTTGTATTTCCATTTTGCACTTTGGGAGCAAGCCATCTTTTATTTTTTACTGGCAAAAATAACACACACACACACACACACACACACAAAAAAAGCTTCCTTTTAGTAATATTAAATCCGAACAAAACGCTCTAAAACTTATTTTACCCAAAACAAATAAAATGCTCGTTACCCACATTGATTAAACACAGAAGAGGTGGTAGATCAAAAGTTATCAATAAATTGCACCATTTCGTTGATAAGGTGAATTATTTCTATTTGTATTAAGCTTATAAATACATTTAAATTTAACTAATTATTAATTGATGCGCACTCTTGACGGCGCTTTGCATCGCTTGGCTCGCCTCTCCGCCAAGTAAAGCGAAACCCATGTTTGAGCCGATCGATCGACATTGCGTATTTAGCTGTTTATGTAAATGTTACACAACTGTTTTAACACATGAAAGCTGATTTTAAAGTTAAGTAAAGGATAGATACTAGAGAATTATTTTTGCTGGATTTTCGGTTCGCAATATCCCATCAACTTTGGGATATTGATATGCTTATAAAAATAATTTATTCATGTATTGATATGCTTAACTTATACAAATAAACCATATTCATTGATTGAGTATTACATATTGTCTCAGTTTGGAAAAAATTCCTCTTTTGCGAAAGAAATTAATTACCAGTTAAATGAAACAAACTTTTTTTTTTTTTTTTGCAAAAGCAACCCCCGAAATGCTACTTCTCTTCACTACTGAAACGCCAGATAAGTAAGCCGAAAGGACTGGTTATTGAGATCCCATCACTTGGCTTCCGAGGTCCCCTAATCTAAATCCTTCATATTTTTACCTTTCGGGGTCATTTAATACAGCTAGTTTACAGCGTTGACATCAATACTCGTAAACAGTTACTCCAACGGATAATTGACACGACCAATAAAATTCGTTATGATGCCATAGTGTTTATGATCCAATGATTCGTAGATGTCGTGCTTGTATTCTGACTAAGGACCACTTTATCCTCTTTTATGCTTTCAAATTAAATGTTAATTATAAGTTCATAATAAATTTTTTGTTTACCTACATTTTTTGCTACTACACTAATAAAACGTCGATCTGTTGGAATTCTATACCTCGTTAGAATACCCATGCTTATGACATTTTTTTCAAGAGCCAAATTGCACGAGGCCAAAAGAGCCAATTTTAGCTTAATTACTCTCTTGGGACAAATAGCCGTCAATGCCGATGATTATTATTATACAAACATTTATGTTAACTGAAGGAAATTTCAATAATTTGTTAAGTGCAAATCGCAGAATTTTTCTCTCCCTTTTCCACTCCTTACTATTATTATTACCACAGTGTAATATCCCATCAACTTACCTATGTTATGACCAGTGTTGCCAGCAGAAGTGTTGCCGGAAATAATTTCTTTCCATCCAGAAGCTGTTTTTCTGGGATTTTATTTTCTGATATTTTTATTTTTCTGATTTTCTATCAGATATCGCTGGGATAGGAAAAAAACAGATCTAGGTGGAAAAACCCAGGTCTGACATCGATGGTTATGACCAACTAGACCACAGTTTACAGTAAGTGGTGGAAGGAGCTCTAAACTTTCGCAAATACTGTGCAAATGGATTATTCCATACATAATGATTTCAATATGTCCCCTGTTGAAATTTCAATGCCCATCATGAAGAATCTTAGCAAAGAGCTTGTATCGTGCATTCTAAACTATTCTTTACACAGAAAAAAAAGCGTTGTAATGCAAGACATATCCTCGATGTTAATTTCGGTGACACTAATATCTTTCTAGATTACCGTTTCATAGATATCGCTTATTTAGTCTATTTTAGTGGCATGCATCCAGCTCAGACACCCATTAATCAAATTACCTTCCATCCATGGGAAGTCGTTTTTTTCTTTCTAGCTAAACATGGCTTCTCATCTAAATATTTATGAAGGGCGGAATTACAGAAACGTTGCCTCAGTTTCACTAGAACATCGACACACAACACCGTTCGATTGTCATGTATATACTTTTAAAAGAGCGGAAATAAAAAATCTAAACTATCTGTCCAACGAAAGTTGGAGTGGGCGTGTCCAGTCAACACCACCTAGACAGAAGGCCTGATGACGGAAAACTTCATACATTGTTACATCGTAGTCGACCATTGTTAATCCAATTTCTACCAATAATAAGCCTTAAATTTGGTCGACTAATGATATAACAATGTATGACGTTTCCGATATCAGGCCTTCTGTCTAGATCACGGTCTATAGATATTCATGGTCATCGAGCTCCATTGTTAAAATGAAGCTAAAGTTTCTAGCTCCCGGTAGGGCGGCAACTCTATTGAAAAGTGGCGCTGCATGTACAATCGGCCCAAAAACGCCACCAGCGCCGTCCTATCGACAGACAGTGACATTACTTTCATTTTCAGTTTCAATGAAAAACCTCTATCGCAGGTCACGATCTATGTAGCACCTGGCGCGATCTGTTTTCCTTAGCTTCTCGAAACAATGGAAAATGGAAGCTCGATGACCATGAATATCTATAGACCGTGGTCTAGATTGTGTTGGTCCAGTTAAATATTAATATAAAATTAACAATGTCTACAATTGGTTTGTTTGGTTTGGATTGTTCGGTATTAACGTCCTTTTCAACTGCTATGGTCATCTCAGGACGGCGTTATAGCGGCCGCAAATTTTGCCTCGCAAGGGTTCTTTAATGTGCAGCCGGCAAACGACTACACGGGACCAACGGCTTTACTTCCCTTCCGAAGAAGTGCGTGATCTCAAGATTTTCCCCCTGAAAAAATCTTCGTCCTCGGCCGGGGTCGAACCCGCGTCCTCGGGCATCAGAGGCGATCACGCAACCCCTGAGCCACCGAGGCCAATATGTCTACAATTGAAATTGGAAATTTAATCGGAGATTCCCACTCCAACGTTTATGGGACAGGGTATATTCAGTTTCATTCCACTATTGGGTGAATCCATATGAAATCAACCAATGGGTGTTGCTGACATATATTGTTTTATTTTTACACATGCATTTTCTGTTTATGTAGGTATCGGAGTATAAAATGAATTTTAAAAAAAATTTACCACTACCACTATGGATTCTAGGAGCGATTTTGTTTATAGGGACCAGCCGTTTTCTGGCGTTTTTAGAGGTTAGCGATAAGTTAAATAACTATTAAGATATCGACTTGAAATAAAAACCATCTTATTCTAAAGGAAACCATCTACAAATCGTGTTATGGCAAAATAAAACTTAACTAGAAAAATGTTTATATTAGAATAAATTGAAGAATTTAGGGAATTGTTTCCAAAGAAGGGATTAAAGCACAACTTTAATATTTTTCCCCTTAAAGATATAATAGAAGGCAAGAATTAAAAAATTTTTCAAAACTTAAATGCCTCCTTTGGGTTTTACGGCCCTTCAAATATCGCAACTTGTCCAAAATTGCCGATTTTCAAACAGGTAATCTCAAAAAGGACAATCAAAAAATCTGAAATTTTCACAAAATACCCTTCTAATAACTGGTAATCAACACATAAAATTTTATCATTGTGTTTTAATCAGAAGTATTTTTTCTTTGTTAAAGAAAAAAGCAAAAATACACAGCAGAACTCTCAAACGCCTGAAGTTTTAAACACCGAGTTATGTTGTAGTACTTATTACTGTTTGCATTAATTGTATATTCTCAAAAATCTAAATTAAAAAAAGTAATTGTAAACCTAGCTAAAACAACATTAATATCCATATGCTGCCTACATTGTAATAACAGGATATTTATTTTTCACTAATGTAACCCACTTCTTTTTCAGTGTTTAAAACTTCAGGCGTTTATGCGAATTCTGTGTATTTTTGCTTTTTTCTTTAACAAAAAAAAAATACTTCTGATTAAAACACAATGAAATTTTGTGTGTTGATTACCAATTATTAGAAGGGTGTTGTGAAAATTCCAGATTTTTTGATTCAGTCCTTTGAGTTATACCAGTTTGAAAATCGGCAATTTTGGACAAGTTGCGATATTTGAAGGGCCATAAAACCCAAAGGAGGCATTTAAAAGTTTTGAAATTTTTTTAATTCTTTCCATCTATTATATCTTTAAGGGAAAAAACTATTAAAGTTGTGCTTTAATCCCTTCTTTGGAAACAATTCCCTAAATTCTTCAATTTATTCTAATATAAACATTTTTCTAGTTAAGTTTTATTTTGCCATAACACGATTTGTAGATGGTTTCCTTTAGAATAAGATGGTTTTTATTTCAAGTCGATATCTTAATAGTTATTTAACTTATCGCTAACCTCTAAAAACGCCAGAAAACGGCTGGTCCCTATAAACAAAACGGCTCCTAGAATCCATAGTGGTAGTGGTAAATTTTTTTTAAAAAATCATTTTATACTCCCAGATACCTACATAAACAGAAAATGCATGTGTAAAAATAAAATAAAATATGTCGGCAACAAATTTTTTTATTGGTAGATTTCATATGGATTGACCCTATTGTATTGTATGCATCTGTTTCGTTAAGAAATATTACTGTAAACAATCCATTGCATGGAGAGTCGGGATAGCCAATGTTGCCAATATGGATCCATCGACATGAACCGCGTACAAGTCTAACAAGCATCCCATTTGTAACAACCAGATTACTGAACTGTATTAAAAATTCACGGCCATCGTAATACGTAATACTTTCATCTTTCAGCCGACAGGCAACAATCTTTTTCAGGTCGCATCTTTTTCCCACTTTTACTAGCGATTAAGAAATGCTTTTTCATTTTATATTGTCTCATTCGCATCTTTATAAGAGTTCAAACGGGTCTATCTTATTTCAGGAGGCCTTGCAAAACATTTTATTAGTGAAAATATCCATCAGCTTGCCTTTGTATCTATCATTATTACTATTTAACATTTACGATGTTCACAGCTTCCTATTACCTTTATCTTTTCAACACTCAATATCTAATTGTAAAACTAATCACAATATATCGTGTAATTCAATTTCAAATATATCTTGCAGCCATTCCATCACCTTGAAAAAGCTGGGGGAAAATTGCAAAATTGATTAAAAAAATAAGTGTGGCTATTTTTCACTAATAAAAATGTATGAATGAAAAAATATTAATTTCATAAAAATTAAAAAGCAAAAAGAAAGAAATAAAACGCTTTAAAAGAAGTTTTTAAGTTTTTAATTGCTCATAAATTTTGGCATTTCAAATTATTCTACATTCATTACAAGATACAATGAATTTCTGACCAACAAAAAACTCCATTAAGTTGAAATCTTAAGTGACATCTTGGTTCAATTTTCTAATTTTTTTTTACTGAAATTATAAAGAAAAGTAATTAAAATCAAATTTAATTTTACAAAAGAAAAATATATACTAGAAAAATATACTAAATATATTTATAGTCAATTTAATAAATTTTTAAAATAATTGTCTTATTTACAATAAATAAAATATTTTTAAATATAAAGTTGAGTAAATTTTCAATAGAATTAAATATACTCGTTTGTTACGGTAAAAAATTTAATGTAAATAGGTTTAAGTGATATTTTAGTCAAATTCGCTCAGAATTTTTTTGTAAATAAGATTTTTTTAAATTTATTTTTAAATATAAATTCCATTTTTGCTGAGAAATTACTTAACGTTGAATCTCTTATATAATATTTGCTATTTTTATTAAAATAAAAATCTTATACTAGAACACGAATGCTGTATGAAAACGAAGAAATACTGGAATAGAGGTTTTTAACTGCACAATAATAAACAACTCGTACTAGTAAAAATCAATATAGAGATCCTTATAAAGAAAATGAAGATTTTTTTTCATCTTTTTTGTGCGCTTTTCACATTGTAGCTAAAATTTCATTTCACGAAGATCTTCAAACTCCAAAATATAGCAATTCGCTTTTATTATGGGAATATAAATTGTTTACTTCTCTATGTAAACCTCGTTCTTATGTATTTTTACCAATGCACCACTAAATATTTAAAGCATTGGGATTAAATGATTTTCTTTGCTTACTCAGTTGTTCGCGCCTCTTCCTCAGTACATATCCATAATTTAGTTCTCATTTGGAACACTCCCTGGCCTCTATTTCCTTATAATAAAGACGTTTTGTAGGTCGACCCAAAAGGCAAGTCAGCTCGCTATTTACTTTCCAGAAGACCAGTTTCTTTTATCTCCACGTACAGAACTGTTAATTTTTTTATTGTTAAAATTGTTAAAATACATTATCTACCAACTCCATCGCCTCATGATTGATATCGATTCGGAATAAGCGACTCATAACATACTCTACATAGATCGGAAAAATGGATAAAAATAAATGCAATACACAGTTGAGACAGACATAAGGGTAATCAGTTTCTACAGCAATTTGCGTCGTAAATAAGTATTCGAAATTTGCGCCAGATATCCAAAACCCTCAATAGTTTGTGGCGATGGTCATCTGAGTTCTTTTCAACGGACAAAATACACAAAAAAAACAAAAGCAGATGCGTCCGGAGATATCATGGGAATGGGCAAAAAAAAAAAGACCCTTCTGCTAATATCTCGTGCCCTCCCTCCGTAGTAGCGTGAGTTTTCAGAGAGAACGGCAACATTGGGGAAACCATCCACTTGCTCCAAGCTGATTATAACTAGTGAAAGTGAATTGTTACCTGAATTTACTGCAGAAGAACGGAAAAATCTCCTGTGTTTTCGAATATAGTCTACTAGTGAATGCAGAGTGATGGGTTTTTCGTCTAAGAATTGTACAGCTTTAATAATGATGCCAAGCAGAAGCTGAAACGGAGCTTTGCAGTGATTAATGCGTTTTCTAATTTTGGAAGGTTATTATAGTCTGAAGAATTGCTAGAAAAAAATGCAAGGGCAAAACACCAATAATTCACCATTTCACACCAATTAAACATTTTAGACAAAAAAAAACTTTGAAATAATGCTGATCGAGCCTATAAATAACTGGAACTCTTGTGATCTGGCTATGTACCATCAATATCTTTTCTTGAACTTTAAGTCTGGTAAACACTTGATCTTTGAAAATAAGCTTTTTTCATGTAAATTTAAAGTTCACTTTCGTATATTTACATAGGGTATGGCCAAATACTAAATCAGACATTTGCATATTTTCAGTAGTTGATCGTAAGTATTAGGAAAATGAATAAAATCTTGAGACAGAACGAAACAAGAAAAGAAAAAGAGCATCTGAAGAGGAAAGGAAGAAAAGAAAATAAAGCAATTAAGAAAATAAGTAAACTGAAGGCTCTGATGCGGAAAAGATCCGAGGAGTCCAATTCGGAATAGTTTGCTTCGCAACTTAATCTCGGCACGACTGAACAAACGTTCATCTGATAAA
Source organism: Rhysida immarginata (assembly GCA_023313115.1). NCBI lineage: Eukaryota > Metazoa > Arthropoda > Chilopoda > Scolopendromorpha > Scolopendridae > Rhysida > Rhysida immarginata. The sequence goes on along the minus strand of JAHWFO010034948.1, from coordinate 5,649,250 downwards.
GAGTACATAAACTCCAGAAAAAGAGCACAAAAGTGGACCACGAGGGGAGCTTCAGAAAAATTTGTATGGATATTTTGGATGATGGCTAAGATAGACAATAAATACGGTTAAGAGGCATTTTCTCTTGCTGGTGGCCTGATAAAGGAGATGTAAAAAGGAAATGTTCCTCTAGATTTGCGTACTCGCCATGGCTCATTCAATATACAGGGTCTTTATAATTAAAGTTACATTTTGACATGGCCATAAAAAAACTACTGGACCAAAAGCTATAATACTTGGTAATATTATACAAGAGGGCATGGGAAGTTCATACCCACCAAAAAAAAAATTATTTTAAAAAGGTCCCCCCCGTCGTGGAGTGGCGCTCTATGCAATATTCGTATACGAAATTAGACACGAAGACAGGTTAACAAGTCTTTAATCGTTACTAAAAATAATTTTAGTCATGTAACTAATTTTAGTAACGATTAAAGACTTGTTAACCTGTCCCTTCGTGTCTAATTTCGTATACGAATATTGCATAGAGTGCCATTCCATGCTGGTGGCGAACTTTTGAACTAATTTTTTTTTTTTGGTGGTTATGAACTTCCCATGCTCTCTTGTATAATATTACCAAGTATTATAGCTTTTGGCCCAGTAGTTTTTTTTTATGGCTATGTCAAAATGTAACTTTAATTATAAAGACCCTGTACATGAGTGAACACTTAGTATTTGTTTGTAACGAAATGTCTTGCAAAGAAGTTAAATGTATATAGTTTTAATGCTGACAATAATAAATTAAAAATAATTATACTTCTTGGACGCATGGTCAATTAGCAGGAAAAAAAAATTCAAAATACTGCTAGAAACGAATTTTAGATATTTAATACTAAGAATCATTTTCCAAAATGATCCACAGAAACTAGAAATGACATAGCTGATAAGCTATTGTTTAACTGGGGTCTCTTAGGAAAGACAGCAAATGGTTTATGTTAGTAAGTCTCATTAGGCAATAATTGAAAACTGGCAACCTAAACAGTTTTTCCCTTAAAAGGTCAACTCTTGGTGCTTTTTACCTTAACGTCTTTTTAATAATAATTACTTGCTTTTCTTTTAAATATTTTCGCTACGAAAGTAGAATTAATACGTAAAACTAATTAGAAATTAACGTCGAATCTTTTCAGGACTTAGCCCCTTTTTATAGCGCTTTATTTCCAATTCCGAGACCAGTCTTTTGTTTCAACAATGCATTGAAAATGAACTAGTTAAAAATTTTCCAGAACCTCAGTGTTTCAGTGGACATCAGTAATAGTGGCCACAAGAAATTATCTTTTCCATTGATCTTTACGCTCTTTCGAATTTAAAACATCGCGAAAAGTTTCTTTCACAGATTTATTTTTGAGCTCTTTTCATTGTGAGGAATAACTCCTGAAAATATTCGACATCTGTTATTTTCACATTTTGGCATATTAAACAATAAACCTTAATGGTAAAAAATTTTTTCTATAGGAACCCACCTGAATTTCTTCAGATTATCTTTGTAGAATATTTATTCAAATTAACGTCCCCAATAAAACTTTAAAATGTATTTCGTACGAGCTTGGAAAGTTCGATACAGCCCATAATTCCGATAATTCGAATCCAATTGCTTTATTAGCAATCTAATCACTTACAAAAAATTGTTACATTTTCCTTTACCAGTGGCTGAAAATTAAAAGTAAATGGAAACTGTTTGGAAACTAGATTATCGAATATTTTCAGGAATTATTAAAATTCTGAAAAAAATTCTCATAATATGCGTATGAAAAAGAAAATTTTTCCCTCTCGTACTTCAGAATTATTTGGAAGAAAATAGCTCAACTTTCAAAGGGAGTCCTTAGAAGAAAGTTATATTAAACGAATTAAATTTTTTGTAAGCAATTTTTGTTAGTTAAAACATTTCCTGAAGTACTCGATGATTCGTCGGCTATTTCATTATAAACTGCGAAAAGCAGCCACGTGCGATTCATGCAACAGTCTGCCACGCAACAATTTAAAGGGTGGTTAACACTTTGTTTTGACGGGATGCATCGGTTAAATGAAAAATGGTATAAATGTTGACGTGCCATAAGCCTAGTCAACCAACCAACCAATTTTCTCTACAGTTTTGGTGATCCTATGTGTTTCGTCCCCTCTGATTGTCACTAACCATTTCAGATTCCGTAATACAAGTAATTTTAGGAGTAATAATTTTCATCGACTGAATCAAATGCTCCAAAAAATTACTTTAAAAAGAAAATATAAAAGAATCACGGCCATCCCATTCAAGGTCTTTGGTTCATTTGGCGCCATCAGAATCGAGGAAGAGAAGTCGAACAGCAGATGTTTCTCGTCCTATGTCGACATGGAACTACTCTTGTCCACCACAGCAGCGACATCCATCTCGACGAATAGACTACTTTAATTACCCTTCTATGATACCGTCGCTAAAAGGTCAACCAGATGCCACTACTCAAACCAGGGGCGTATGCAGGCGGGAGGAGCTAAGGGGGCTGCAGGAGTGGGGCGCGTTGGTATTTGTCGAAATAAGGAGAGTTGTGTTAAGTACTGCTTCCGTTCCACCCGAACAAATGTATTTTCCACGTTTCGATTTTTTTGTATTATCCTTAATTTATAATGAAGTAAACACCTAAGAGGTTAATGTTAATTATCTGCACAATCGCGAGATGACTGAATCCACAAACTGAATTGTCGCGATTCCTGTAACCGGCCGAGGGGAAACCAACTGCCCCCTGTAACCAAATAGATTGGGGTATATATCAGTTATTTGCCCCCGGAGGGGGACGTCGTTGACAGAATAATGGAAACCAGTGACCAGCGACGCCCGTAGGGCCGAGAGTGGGACATGCGTTTGCGATTGTGCAGATAGTTAACATTAACCACATAAGCTAATGAAAAAAGGCCAATTTTACAAAACCGAGAAAGAATTATTATTAATTCTAATTGACTTAAATTACTAGTAGATAAAACAAATTTTCAAATCCTACTCAAAACTGGATCCAATACCAGCCATAAACGTATAATCTCCCACTCGTAGCCGACGAAAAAGACATGTCCCGACACTAAAAGCCACCTGATCACAGTAGTCTTAACAATCCAATCTTCGTTCCCAAACTGCGTTCCAAACTAATTAACATACGCTTTTATTTATACAGGGCGATCCAAAAGTTCACTAACTGTTATATATCTGAGGTATGACGTGTAATAAATCCTCATAGAACAGTTATTCTGAAATGTTTGTTCTTATCGCTGTTGTGGTTAAAGTTGCGAATTGCTTTTGGCGTTCCGCATTCTCCATTCCTGGAAATCCTATTCGAACGAGTTTTCTTATTCTAAGATGGTTTTAAAAGCACACCTAATTACAGTCTTTTTTAAAGAAATTAATAATGAAAGTATTTGTGGGGAAATATTTATTTAATCTGTTGTGATAAGACTTTCTTGAAAGCCTTCCTTCAACATCCTAGTGAATAAAGGCCAAAAAAAGAATTAATATAATCAATAATGTCTCACTTAGGAAGGAAACAAGACTTCCGCCTACCACATACGCAACAGCGACTGAGCATGTAGAGTTTCTTGTTTTTAGAGAGCTTGATCTCAACTTCATTGCCCATGGTCATTTCTTTACATGTCAAGCAGTAGCTGATGGGATCCATTGCATAAGTGGTGTCAGAAGCTTCAAAGCTATAATTAAAAATATGCAAATTATAATCAAGTAATATTAACCTGCACTTGAAGAGATACTTCCGAAATTTCTTAAATATTAATATTACCTTTATGATGTTAACTATTTTCTTGCAATGCTAGGATAGCATGTCGCTTCTAGTAATTTTGAAGTCGAAATGAACTGTTCATCTTCAAGCATTTGAAATTCTTTCGTGAGCCTCGTGCCTTTTAATTGTTAAACTCGTTATGCTTAAAGATTCATTGTTGTTTGCTTCACAAAAGTTATCTTTAAGATCTTTTATTTCGTGTTACCGGTGAAGTGATGTGTCTAAAATTAAAAAAAAAAAAATATGAATATTATTTTATATAGCGTGCAGCAGAATGGAGTACCACATTTCAAAAGGCAATAACAACGAACAAAAAAAAAACTTATAGAAAAAAAGCTTCGTATTTTCAAAAATTAATAATAATCTATTTTTTACAGTTTATTTGGGTTTTTTTTTTTTAATGATATCTGTCGGGTAGCGACCGTTATTGGCGATGCACAAGCCACTCTCAAAGTTATCTAGTAGGAAAAAACGATTACTATTCACTCGGAACACAAAAATTAGAGTATGGAGTAGTGGGGGAAAAGGTCATGTGATCTGATGAATCCAGGTTTATCCTATTCCAGAGTGATGGGCGTATCAGGATAAGCGAATCGATGAACAAGACGGATACGCCCATCACTCTGGAATCTCCTGCCTGTGGTAGCAGTGTGATGAACTGGGATTGCTTGTTTGTCTGGGTTCTGCAATAAAATGACTTTAATTGAGTATCTGAATATACTGGATGACCAACTAAACAATTTCCTTTCTGATGGCATTGGAATTTTCAAAGACGACAACGTCAGGATTCACCGAGTTCGAATTGTAACAGACTAGTTCTGGTCTCATGATCAATCATTTCAAAAGCCTTTGGGATGTTTTAGAGAGGTGCATAGGGCGAGGTTCTATTCTCCCCACATCGCAGCAGGATCTGAGCGAAAAATTACTGGATCACTGGACAAAAATAGATGTAGAGAATATCCAGGAACTTATTGAATCCATGCCACGGCGAATGCGCGCTGTCGTCAAAGTGAAAGGTGGCCCAACTAAATATTAAATTGCGTGATTTTTTTTAATTTTTTTTTTATTTTTTGCCAGGCAGTGTATATCAGGCTCACAGACTATTTCGAGGAATTGAGGAACTAGTGATTTAAGCGCACCGCTTATAAAGCTAAAGAGTTGCACTCATTTCAACCGAAGCGTTATGCTAACATTAACTGTTTCAGCCAATATAAACTGTTTTAGAGTTTATATTTTTTTAAATAATATATTTTAATATTATTATATTTTTGAAGATAATATGTATTATTATAATTTTGAAGATATATTTTTTCCGATTTATACATTTAAATGAATTCTATAAAAAAAAACTTTGCTTTTAATTTTGAAGATAAATAAACAAAACAGCATATTTTAAAATTTATTTATTGCTTTAAATGGTTCTCATTTACGAATTAAAAATTGTTAATTTTATTAGAGACTTTACCACTTTGGAATAGCATAGACAAAAAAAATATTTATGTAATCTAATTTTCGTTTTTATATACAATATAATATTTTAATGCAATTCCTAAATTTTTTTATGTATGCAATAGATGTAGCAATTTTTTGGTTTTTTTCCCCAGATTTTAATTCTTGATTTATGAATTTAATTGCATAAAATATTCTCAAACGAGTAAATAGCTTAAACATAAAGCTTTTAAAGACAGTACAAGAAACTGGAAGAGGAACCTTTACCTCAATTAAATTTACAGTATTTTTTAAAATACCACATAAATGCATTTTTTCATTAAACTGGGATTGAAATATTTTTCTGCATTTTTTCACAAATACTGAAAATTTGTCTTGAGGAACAACGAGATTGTGGAATTCTCTGGATTCGTTTTCGTATGCCTTAAAGCTTAAAAAAAGTTAATTTTCCCCATCAAAAGTTGGATTATTATTTCGAAGTTCATCACACACAATGCAACTATGTTTTTCTCCAAGTCTTTTAAGAAGATAGCCACAAACATAGAAGAATGCTGTGTCTTGGCCATGTATATCCCGAGGACGCGGGTTCGACCCCGGCCGAGGACGACGAGGATTTTTTCAGGGGGAAAATCCTGAGATCACGCACTTCCTTCGGAAGGGAAATAAAGCCGTTGGTCCCGTGTAGTCGTTTGCCGACTGCACGTTAAAGAAACCTTGCGAGGCAAAACTTGCGGCCCCCTGAAATGACCATGGCAGTTAAAAAGGACGTTAATACCAAACAAACCAAACCAAACCAAACCATGTATATCTGTATCAGAAAAATTACAATCTACCTCTGTAGATTCTGCAATTGGTGTAGCATTTTGAGTTTGAGCTTTCTCACATAATTAATTAAATGTGTGATCAGAAAGTTGTCATTATCGAGTGCACAGTTGTTACCAGTATATACATATATGTGACTTTAAAATATTATTAATGCATGACAGTTTAAAAATGTGCTGAAATAGTGAAGGCGAGGAATTGTCACTAAAACCACCTCTTCTGGAAATGAAAAAGTTTTCTAACGCATCCTGATTAAGTCTTTTTGTCAATAAAAACGAAAAATCGTTTTCTTCATGCAAAATATTCCAAATCATTATGAGTCCATTAATGGCCTGCTGCCACCCTTCAAAACATTTCACATTAACTTTTACCTCCTTCCTATCGTATCTGTTTAAAAGCTTAAATGAAGACAACAAATCCTTCATAGTTAATAAATATTTTTATATGTATTGAATCTTCAGTAATTGGTGTCCGAAAAGGATAATTTTGTGATCCAAATTTAGAAACGTTAAAGCAATCAAATAGTTTGTCAAAGTAGCCCACAAATTCAGCAGTATAGGAGGCTGAAAGGGGAAGAATATTCCGAACAACTAAGTCATGAATGTCAGCTTCCACTGAATAGCTGAGTATTTGTGAAGCCAAGGACACTTTCATCTTAGAAAATGCAGGCAACTGTAAATGTTTTTCAGTTAATTTCGGTGCAGCTCTAAATTTTTGTTGCGAATCGTATTTTAAAAATTTGTAAATATCTACCCATGAAGCAATTTTTCGACTCGCAAATTGAACATCATACTTTTTGAGATTATTTCTGACGGATTTCAGCAAATGTGGTGGATCGAAGAGGTATATATATTTTTTATTATTGTGTTGAAAATAAGGTTGTGTAGGGGTGACTTTCAATAACCTAGTTAGGCTAAGGAAATTTCAGCCTTGATCAGAAATAATGGCTATAATCTTAAAGTCCACATCTTCCAAATTATTGATGTATAAGAATAACATTTCTTTTACTACCTGAGATGGCATTGCACCATCAGAAAAAGCGTAACCGATAGCTTGCTTGAATCGAGATGCAATTCCTCTTATTAAAAAACACCGTTGCACTACTCGCAATTTTTTGGGTTGGTATCTTGCCATTGTCTTCAAACCTATGATCTTATCTTGAAATGAGTTGTAACGCAGTTCATATTTTAGCGAAATCTTATCAATGCATAATACCACAACTTTTTCATTGTCAGACATGGAAGTCACTAGTCCTATCAATAAGTGAAATAGATTATCAGCCATTCCAGGAAGAATAGTAATGGACTGTGTTTTCTTTTTTAAAGTAGGTTTTGAAGAGAGAGAGAATATATTTTTTAAAAAAAGTATAAGTTTTTGCATGTTGCAAATACAGAGAAGTACACAATTGTACACAATCGTATCATATCAGAAGACCATCGTAGCCCTTTTTCCTGAAAGTTTGCAGTTGTATCTGAGCTAATAAACATTTTTGTGGATCCACAAAATGTTTTCTATGTACGTTAAAACTTCAGTCTTCCTTATTTTTATTTTCGATTCCTTATTTCTTTTTTTTTTTTTT
>JAHWFO010034948.1:5622486-5641512 GCA_023313115.1 Rhysida immarginata | reverse complement strand
TATCTGAGCTAATAAGAAACATTTTTGTGGATCCACAAAATGTTTTTCTATGTACGTTAAAACATCAGCCTTCCTTATTTTTATTTTCGATTCCTTATTTCTTTTTCTTAACTGGCTTATTTTATCACGGAACCTTTTTAAATGCATCATCTGTGTTTTAATTTTTCGTTTTAGTTTTTTAATTCTCTCTTCATACGTGATTCCCGAGTTATCTTGGATGTTGAGATTTTATTATTGTGAATATTTTCATCATTCAAATTATTAATCGAAGCAATTTCAACATTTTCTTTATTTCCCTCAGTATTTACGAAAGAAAGATTCATCACAAAATTATTATCTTAATTTTCTTTTTTTATTATTATGTAGGGGTTCTTCTAATTTTCTCTTCAGAACTCGTCCAGCTGTCTCCATAGGCTTCGGTGGATTAGGGATTTGGAAAATTGTTGGAACAGCATTCCAAATTAATTTATTACGTTCATTTTTATTCATAAACATGCACGGCTCAAAATGGTTTGCACATAATCTGCAATTATTATATAAATAGTCCGAAGTTTTTCCGATCTATAATGAGGATGAAAAGTTATTTAAAATCCATTTATTTAAAATATTTAGATATAAAGGTGATTGAAATCGTGGTAAAACAATGTAAGAGGTCAAGGTAAACACAAAAAGTCCTATGAAAATGGGTTCGAATTTGAACGATAACTGAGATATGAACAGAAATAAAAATGCTGCCACCAAGATCAACAATTTAATAACTCGGGTTCTGTAAAGCCTAGAGTAATGGAGAAATAACAGGGTACATAAAACTGTGTATACCGTTAAAATTTGATCGAATTCCAACAAGAAGTTTCCGAGTTACTTATTCAACATCAAAACACGTGTTCACAGGAAATTGTTACAATTTTGACTGCGTAACTCGGAAACGAATTCGATCAAATTTTAACGGCATAGTTCTCCCTCGGACCAAATTTTAACGGATCAAATAGTAGAAGGTTATGGCTCTTTGCAGGACTTGAGCAAGAGGTGGGGATAAGTAGTCCCCCCCCCCCTTGGATTATTGATGGCATATGATATGATATGCCGTAAGGTTGCTCAGGTCCCCGCTTCCCTTTATTACACAGATTATGCATCACACAGTGTCTTCAAAAATACTTTTGCACAAGGGCGCTCGGCAGCCTTTAATAGCTAGTGCCGCACCTGATCTTGCTCCCGCCCGTTGGTAAATGTGCTCTATCTCGGATAAGTCTCAATTTTCGCCGTGGCCTTCGAGATATTTGCGAATATATTTCTTTTTCTTATCACACGATGGCGCTTTGACGAAAAAGTTTTTCCGGAATGCCTTACTACTTAATACACACTCTCTATTTCCTGTATATGTTTCGATTTACAAAAAAGCTTGGAAAGTCTAACGTGAGAAGTTTGGAAATGTTGGGGCAACAAAGGATCGTTTTAAATCACTTTTGATGGACATGTAATAGCTCAACGGCATTTCGATTATATTATTCCTAAACAGAGTAAACTAGCTTTCCAACAAGTTCACATTCACACTCGAGTGAACTAATGCATTAGAGGCAGTGTGTTGTTGTTAACTTCTAAACGTTCTATGACAATTAGTTTTGGAAAAAATATAGCGGTAAAGTATATAATTATAATTTCACAATATTAACTTATTATGAATTATCCATCCGTTTATATCCATTATTTACACCAATGTGATGCAAGATTGAATGAAATTTATTTCACGAAAATTTTTGCCAAATTAATTTTGAAGAAATTTGTGTTGGTAGATAATAAGGGTCACTCCAAAAGTAATGCACAATAATTATTTTTTAATTTATTTTTTATTCTACACCCTTGCAACTTGTGGAGGTCATAGATACACATCTTTTAGGAACAACATGTCATTTTTACACATAATCAACGTCGTTTTCAACTGCCTTACGCCACCTTGGAACGAGGGCTTGTATACCTGCATGGTAAAAGTCTCGACCAACACGTTTGAGCCATTGTTTAGCAGTGTGCACGAGGGAATCGTCATCATCAAACTTCATTCCGCGAAAGGATTCCTTCAGTTTTCCAAGGAGGTGGTAGTCGCATGGTGCCAGGTCAGGACTGTAAGGCAGATGGTTCAGTGTTCTCCATTCAAGTTTTCTGATCTCCGCTGTGGTTTTGTGACTGACATGTGGTCATGTGTTGTCGTGCAGTAGAAGAACATCCTGCTTCACCCGATGTGGTCGAACACAACTCATTGTCCTATAACATGCTTCACATTGTCAAGACTTGTGCAGTGCATGGTCTCCCACTCCGAGGAGAATCCTAAATATTGGCGTGGCCTCTTTCACCTGATAATCTGCTTGCCCACCAACTAACTGTGCTGCGATCGACAGCTGCATTTCCATACATCTTTTTCAACCTTTTGTGAACTGCATTTCCCACTATCTCGTTCTCACAGCAAAGGAACTCGATCATAGCACGTTGCTTCTGACGAATGTCTAGTACAGCAGCCATCTTGAAGGAGTGCTATCATGGTGCCACTCATGGGAACAATATAAACTATATTTGAATATAAGTGGAAATATGTAGCTATGACCTCAATAAAAAATAAATTTAAAAAAAAGAAAAAAATTGTGCATTACTTTTGGAGTGGCCCTCATTTGATAAATTCTAACATTCCCTATATATCACTAATGAAATTGCTATTAGTAATCTCCTGTACCATTACTATTTTGATCATTGAAAAGTATGTCCTGAGCCTAGAAAATTTGGTTATAATTATATGAGGGTCACTTACAAAATCCTTGCTACTAATTTTTTTTGCAGGCAAATGTGTTGTTATACAAACATTTCACAATATACATATGAAAATACACAATGTACTTTACCATTAATGTCTGTTGCATGGGATACTCAGGATGTATTGTAGACAAGAGAGAAGATTAAAAATAAAAAATAAATAAAATCTCAGCTGGAGATCAGAGAGCATGATCTCCAATAGCTTCTACGTGTTGTGCATGACATTTCCTCGGTTTTGACTGCGAAGCACTGCTATTTTTACATATGCACTTTCAAGGGTCGTGCTGCTGATCACCATTTTTGCCGATGGCCTCAAAAATATCGAAGTGGCAATTTCTATTAAGAAATGGCAAACAAAAAATTTTCATCATAATCTTTCCTAATTGCCATTCTCAGCTAGAGCTATTCTTAGATTACTCCCTAGAGAGTTTACAATTATTCATTTAATGGGAAAATGATGTATTGATTTATCTTTTGGAAGTCACTGTATGGGTAATTTTATAAGCCATAAATTTTGATGTCATACGCAACTTTTTCCTATTTATCGAATATTGCATTTAGCATAATAATCATCCAACGCTTGGCGATTGGCATTAGTTGGCCTCAAGAGTTACCAACTTAGCAGACTAATTAGTGGATTTTGCCAAATTTAGCTGATTTAATTTCATTAGTACAGTTGAATTCAGCTGATTTTTCTGCTCTGTTTTAACGGGGAAATTTTTTTGAATTGGTAAAAACTGTGGTTAAAAATATACAAAAGTGATTAAAAAATATAAAAGTGGTTAAACAGTGGCTATAACAATAATAATTCCAGATCCATCCCTGATATTGTTCTAGCTAATGATATAGAGGGGAAAACATTCCAAAAAAATATTATCATTCAAAAATTAAGCAAAAACTGTGGAATGGAACAACCAAAAAGGGAGGGAACCTTTAATCCACAAGGAGACCTATATATTGTGGATTAGAGGCTCTCTCCCTTTTTGATCTATATGTCACTATCTCATTGCCACATATCAAAAATGTGGATCACGTTCCTGGGATTAAGGTGAAAAAAATAATTGTCATGACTTTGTAAGTGACCCTCGAATATTTTATAAGCCATCTATTTTTGTTTGTACCATCAAAAGAAAATTAAATTACAAGTTTATTAAATCTGGTTTTGTTATTTAAGCTTTTGTGATTGTGGTCTAACTTGCATGTGCTAATATCTGGAATTTATGGAGAAGTGAATGTTATATCCTAAGAAAGTTAAGAATGAGATAGGAAACTACCATATTCAGGGTACTATCAAAGATTAAAAAATGTAAGTAATTAAGAGCAGTGTTTCCCAGCACTACAGATACACAAGTAGTGAACCACTGGTTCTACCAAAAAGTATTGGGTATGGGAATAAGTTTCAGGGGTCGTGCTGTTGATCGCTACTTTCGCCAATGCCCCCAAAAAAATCTAAATGGTAAATTTTATTTAGAAGTAGCGAAAGTCGGTGGCGAAAAAAAAATCATGTTTATATCATAATTTTCCTTAATTGTCATTCTCACCTGGGGCTATTCTTGAATTACTTCTAACTTGAAGTTTAAAATTATTCGGGTCATTTAAGTTTCCATATTCAACGTTTGGGCATTGAAACCTGCATTATTGGGATCATTGTTGCCAATTAGTAGATATTCCGATAAATTTTGTGGATTTTACATAAAAATTATGCAAAAATCCTCTGAATTTAGTGGATTTAACTTCATTTGTACAATTGAATTCAGTGGATTATTTTGCTCGGTTTAGAGGAAAAAAACTTTTTTGAGTTGACAACACTGGTGGCTAAAATAATACGAAAGTGGCTAAAAAAATAAGAAAGTGGCTAAACAGTGGCTACAAAATAAATAATTCCAGATCCACCCCTGAGTTTACACCCTTTTCAGAAAGATGTTGCTAGTGATACTAATTTCGTGTTTGATTGAATGGCTATATTTGTGTTTTGAAGGTGTATTTGTGAACTTTGAAGTGCATTAGTAGACATTCATTTGAAGCGTAAACATTTTTTTTTTGCATCGAAAATGACAACATTTACCCCAACGAAGCGGCATTTGTGGGAAGAGTTACCCCAATACAATATTTTGAAGAAAAGTGCTGCTGAAACGCATCGAATGCTTATTGATATTTACAACGATCATGCTCGCTCCATCGAGTACCACGTGTAAAGATTGGTTTTGGCAATTTCAAAGTAGTGATAATGACGTGAACCAGGTCCGTCAATTCTAAGACGGAATGTCCACGTTTTGAAAGTTGTTATGCATCTGGTGAGATCAGAAGGGCGTTATTTATTATGAGCTTTAGAAACCATCCGAAACCATCACTTCCCAGTGGGATAGTAGACACAACACGACGACGACAATGCTAGGCCCCACGTTGCTATATGACAACGCGTTGCAAAACCAGTCCAAAAATAATTGGAAAGTTTGAATTGGGAAATCTTGCCTTGCTCACTGTATTCAAGATATTCCTCCTTTAGATTTTTACTTATTTCAGTTTACTTATTGAAGGTATTGAAAAATGGCTTAATGAATGGATTGAGTCAAAAGAACCCAATTTTTTTTTTCTTCAAGGAATCGTTTAATACGTGAAAGATGGGAGAAAATTGTCGCTTCCAATGGGGCATAATTTGAATAAAATTATTTTGTATTTGTTTGTTTAAATAAGCGACTAATTTGTATTTAAAATGGGCGATAACTTATTCCCTTACTCAATATATACATTTTTTTTTAGTTTTGTATTGCTTTTTCAAATAATAATTTGACCTATAAATTCATATTAAAGTTAGTGTTTTTAATACAGATGGAGACAGAGTCTACAATCTCGCAACCATCAGCTTCTGATGATTGCAGTGAATGTCCTGTAATAAATATGAATCATGTTCAAATTAAAGCTGATAAGAAAGAGGTAGTAAGCACATTTCTGTCAAATTAATGCATTTTCCATTTTGTTCATATTTATCAAAGCTTAAATGCTACTTCTTACTGAAAATGCTTGCCACTTATAATCTATTAAATATCAGAAAATTATTAAGAAATGGCGTTTTTCAAACTTATTGTTTATTTGCAGATAAATAGACGAATATCATCATTCATTAAACGCAAACGAATGGAAGTGGATGAACTTAATCTTCAAGAATTTTGTAACCGACCTCGAGCAGATTTAGGTAGATTTGATAAAGTAATTGCTTTTAGTAAGAAGATCAGATTTCATTCTTAGAAAAAAAAAATTGAATTTCAGTTCCCGAAGACAGTTGTGCACGTATCGATGCTGTTTTGGTGAAGAGAGCGGGTGGAAAGAGTCACATTAAAGGTATATTTCTTCGCTTAATATTCCTCATATTGTGGAATAAGTAGCTAGAAGTTTTATATTTATTTATGTAAATACAGAGTTAATCCTTGAATAAGTTAATCTTTGTATTGTCTTTTTTTTTTTGCTTGGTCCTTACTGTGGAAACTTGGAGGTAGTAACCCCCCCTGATCGTTCAACTAACTTAGTGACCCCAAACCAAGTGGCGACCCATATAGTGGCTACCTCGAGAGCACGACAAAACCGTTTGCATACAATTAAAATTAAAAAAGAATTCAAGATTTTAAAATCTACTTGTGCACCTGAAACTGAATATTCTTATCCTTTTACATCTGAAGAAATCACAAAAGCCTTGAAGGTAATGAAAATGGGAAAGGCTCCTGGTTTTGATGCTATCCATGCTGAGTTCTTAAGCACAGCAGCAGATTTACTAAGCAATGGCTAACAAAGTTTTTCTCAGATATCCTTCAAATGGGAAATGTACCCCATCAACTTAAGAAGGCAAAGGTTGTTGCTATCTTAAAACCAGGGAAAGCTAACGATACACCAAAAAACTACCGTCCAATAGCGCTTCTAAGTATGGTTTATAAACTTTTTGAAAGACTGCTATATAACAGGATTAGTCCAATAATATTTCAGCATATACCTGTTGAACAAGCAGGATTTCGACCAGGTCGTAGCTGCACAGATCATGTACTTGCGCTGACAAATTATGTCGAGGCGGGTTTTCAAAAGCAACTGAAAATATCTACTGTTTTCATTGATTTGTCAGCCGCATATGATATGGTTTGGCGTCAAGGTGTAATATATAAATTAATGCAAGTCATTCCATGTAAAAAGGTTATTGACGTTATTAATGCTATGTTATCTAATAGATGCTTTCAAGTCGTCATGAGCGACAATATTAGTACTCAAATGAAGCTGAATAACGGCCTACCACAATGATCTGTGCTGGCCCCTCTACTCTTCAGTCTTTACATAGCAGATATGCCTAAAACTACATCAAGGAAGTTTGGATATGCTGATGACTGGTGCTTGCTACAAGCCATAAAGAGTTAGAGATCACCAAATAAATCTTAACAAATGATTTGGCTAGCATTGGGAGATATTTCCGCGATTGGAGATTGCAGCCCAATGCCGCCAAGACACAAGTATCGTGCTTCCATTTAAATAACAGGAAAGCCAATTACCAACTCAAAATTTATTTTGAAGACAGACTCCTTAGTCATAACAAACATCCTAAATATTTAGGTGTTACATTGGACAGAACGTTAAGCTTCAAAGAACATTTAATGAAGACAACTGCAAAATTAAGAACTCGAAATAACATTTTGCAAAAACTGTGGCACAACATGGGGCACTTCAGCGACTATACTCAGAGTGACAGCACTATGCCTGATATACTCCGTTGCAGAGTATTGTGCACCGGTATGGATCAACAGTTCATACACCAACCGTGTGGATATTCAGCTTAACCAAGCTATGCGTACCATATCAGGCACAATTAAGGCTACGCCTATTTATTTATTATCGGTATTAAGTCACATAGCTCCCCCACACATCCGCCGAGAACATGCTCTTGTTAACGAGTATAGAAAAATTAACGCCGATTTTGTGCTCCGTTCCCATGTTGGGATTGCTGACAGAGATATAAATAGGCTTCGCTCAAGAAACCCCCCTTTAATTACTGCAAAAATGTTAATTGAAAAAAATTTCAATATAACTGAACGCTGGAGAGAAGACTTTCAAAACAAGGCAGATCCTGCTAATTGGAATATGCCATGTGTTATAAATAAACCAGAGGGCTTCGACCAACCAAGACGAATATGGACAACACTTAATAGAATAAGGACGAACTGTGGCAGGTGCTCTGATTCACTTTTCAGGTGGGGGAAAATATCTTCTCCAAATTGTGATTGCGGTGCTGAAAGACAGACTATTAGACACCTAGTGGAAGAATGCCCGATTAGATCTTATAGTGGTAACCCACTTGATTTCCTGGTTGCGACAAAAGAATCAATTGAATACATTTGTAATCTTGATGTTTGTTTGTAGATGATTTTTCTGAGTATTTATAATTTTCCTGTGATGTAGCCATACGCTAAATAAATAATTTTAAATAGAGACTTTACTAAACATCGATGTGGACACTTATTGTCCGATATGCTTCACCACTTTTATCCTTTCTCAAGGATCAATTTGTATCCTTGAAAAAGCCAGATAAATATGCCAAAACATGTTGAAATAAAAGCTCCATATCAAAGTATTGCAAAGCCTCCATTCAATTTATAAACTGGTATGTCAAAATGAGCAGTACAAAAAAAGAAGCTTCCCCCACCAAAGCTGAAATCAAAATGTGGCCAGAATAAATGATGGTAATCCCTTCAGTTTTGTAGAAATATTCACAGATATTTATTATGAGTGCCTCTTGTGACATGCCAGATGGCAAGATAATAGTCTAGCTTAATATTTTTGCTGCTTAATAAAATATTAGGAGAATACTATGTAAAATATAGAAGATCAGTTGTTTTGAGTTTGTAACGGGATATATTTTAGGAACACCAATTTTTTTAAAGAGGGATACTGTATAAAATATAATGGATTTAATTGCATGTATTTATTAACGCAAGTAAAGATAATACAGGATATCCAAAAAGAAATGTATACACATTCTGAATGATTATAACTTGCACAGGAATTTCTTGTGCCACCCAATCTTGAAATGTTTGGAGATGAAAAGGACTTTATTTATAAAAATATGAAGCACTTCCCTATACTAATAAGAAAATGTTTCAAAATTCTGAGGAACAAATGAATTCTTACCCACATTAACCAGACCTCATATGTCTGGACTTTTTAATGGGGAAAATTAAAGATAAGAGTTCTTCAAAATTTGCAACAACTAGTGTAGTAGGAGTAGCAATTGAAAGAGAATGCATTGAAATAAAATGATTAGTGATGTTCTCTGCTACAGCTGTCCATGCCATCTGCTTGCAATGCCTGAACCTGAATGGTCATCAGTTCAAAAACTGATTCTCATTTAACTTCTTTAACTTGAATTATAAAAGTTAAATATATATCAGATAGATTCAAAATGTTTATACGTTTTTCAGATATCCTGTACCTATAAAACATAGAATTATTCTTTGAATAAGCCAGTTTTCTCCTCAGAAAATTTAAAATTGGGTGAAAGGAAGAAATAGCCAGGCAGCCATAAATTAAAAATATAAAAGGACTGTTATTATAAAAGGACATTAAGGACTGTTAGAAAATTCTTCATTTATTAAGCCACACAGCCATCAAAATCAGCAGAGTGGCTTGTCCCTTCACCCAGGAGAATACCAAAAGGGCTTAGAGAGAATATCGGATAAGCTTTTTTCATGTCAGATCTCCAGAACTTAGTAAATTAAAGGATGAAAAAATAAATAAATAAATAAATAAAACAAGAAAGAATCTCCTCCTTGATTTGTGTATCATTAAATCCCAGCTTGCCACATAGATAATTGCTCTGATTACCAATAGGACTAGAGAGAGCATACTGATGCCCTGATAGCTCAAAAGTTAAGGTATCAGTACAAATATCAAAATATTTTGCTTTGAACACAGGTTATTAACTTATCTAGTTGTCACCTTTCTTAGAATAATAAAATATTTTAAATTCTACTTATTATTTTAATAAACATCTTAATTTCTTTTTAGTTTCTAAAGTGGTGAATCAGTGGGGTCCACAGACTAACTCTCAGTGGAGTCCAAATGAGTCTGCTCCTTTGATGGGACCTCTGCTTTCTAGGACTAGCCCTAATTTGCCAGAAATATCATGTAGAAACAGTGCTATCAATGAAAGGCTGTTCGCTATGGAATCACATTTGAAATTAAGCCAGGGTATGCCATTGACATTTTTTTTTAATATATTTTATCAGTCATGATATCCCCATATTGTTTTAAATCACATAGTCTTTTTATTATTTTTCCAGAAAATTTGGCGTCAAAAGATGTTTATGAACGATTAAAAAATTTAGAAAATCGGATATTGTTTCTGGAAGGAATCTCTCCTGAATATTTTTCTACTAATGTAATGGTCTCTTTTCTAAGGGAATTTTCCTTAAATAGTTTATATTTTAAATTAAATACTTATAAGAAAATAGTATATTTGTAAACTTTATACTCTCATGTAGCCAAAGGCATTGGAAACCATACCGCCTTCTTTTGAAAGAACCGATCAATTTCCAGAGAATGATGAGGTAATTTTATTTTTTTTTTTTATTTTTTTTTTTTTTTATGTGAAGGGTACTTATTTTTTTGTAAATTTTACTTTTTTTTTTTAATCCATTATAAAGATGTACTAAAAGATGTGCCTTTCAGATCATAAAAATAAATTCTTTAGTATAGTCGACGCCAACTAACATGAAGGATTTGTTAGAGCCCAATTACTCAGTTTCGAGAGGTAAAAATACACTCTGCACCTGCATAGTTAATAGAAAAATAGTCCTTCGCATATAATGGCTATCATTGGTCGAGCTGGTGACCTCATGTTTTGTTTTAAGCAAATGAAAAGTATGGAAACTCATTTTGGAAACACAATGATACATATCATATTATGGTTTGCAAGTACAGTCAAAAACATTTATAACGGCCTTGGTTATAGCGACCAACTGAAAATAATGATTAGATTTTTCTTTTAAGTTTGATGTCCTATCTAAATAACAGCAAAAAATACCGGTTATAACAACATGCCTAAAACGACGAAACCATATAGAGCAGCAGACTTTTCAATTGAAATGGGGATCCCCTATCGGCTATAAAAATTTTTGAGTTGGACTCACTTTTTTCAGCCCGAGCTTGTAAAGCCGCTGCAGTTGCATTGGGTTGTTGCATAAGTTTGCCCCGTTTTGTTTGTCACGGCAAGCGAAAAAACGGGATGAACTTGTACATCAACCCAATATTAGCAAGAATGGCTCCTAAAAGAAAATCCTTAACTATGGAAGAAAAACTCACCTTGGGCAGTTGGAGTCTGGTGCCAACAACTGCAACATAGGCAGAGGATTGAATATATTTCACTCTACCATATCAATGATTTGGAAGGATCAATTAAAAATGCCTTCAAATCCGACACTTTTCAGGTCAAATTAATTGTATACTATCCGACAGTAATTACATATTGACATCGGTATGAAGCGCAAGGACCAGATAAAGAGCAATATCAGTTATATCAACAACCGGTTATAACAACTGGTTTTTCATGATCCCTTGGAGGTTGTATTAAATGATATCCACTGTAAATCCAATTCTTCAGGTTAGCTGGAGGCGACTGAAAAATATGAACCCAGTTTTCTTTTTTTCATTTTATTTTAAATTTTCTCAACACTCTATATATATTTTTTTTATTTCTTATTTAAAAAAAAAAAAAACTTTAATTTTTTTAAGATGTATTTCAAAATTTAATATGCTTATTTATTATTTTCAGGACATGTCATTGTCAACAATCAATTCGAGAATTTCTGAATTGAAGAAATTACTTCACGTAAAACGGATGAAAACCTGAACTACATGCTACTAATTTTAGAATTTTCAATTGACTTTAGACATTTAAGATGTTGTTGCATTTTTACAAATTACAATATTTAATGAAATTAAATAAATTAAACATTTTTTACTTGATAGTTAGGTGAATTTTTACTTGGAATAGGCTACTTTGCCTTAAAGTATAGACAGTTCGTAACAGATTTATTAATTTAGTAAGGTTTATTAACTTTTTATGGAAAGTAAAAATTATAGAGTGCACTGTACATGCATAATATATAAAATGTTTTGATGATTGTTGCATTACTTTTTTTCCAACCTGGGGATGGGTGGAAGGGTATTAAAGAAATCTTAAATGGGAACCCCCCCCCCCCCCCCATTTTTTTTATTGCAGATTTGGACTCTCCAGGGGGAAAAAACATTAATTTGACCTACAATTGATGTCTTTTTTTTCCACAGATGGTGCTGCAATCGACAAAAATCAAAGAGGGGTACACAAACGTTAATAAAAAGGAATATATCAAGAAATGCATATCGGATCAAAAAATAAAATAATACATATTCAAGATTCCTAAAAATGCTATCCAAACACACAAAAAATGACTCATCAAAAAAAGTGAAACTTTCTAAACAATTATTTTTTGCCTTTCTCTCATCATGAGGGGAGGGACAGTATTCATTTAGCAGCCAGTTGGTAGAATTCTGGACTCTAGGGAGTATTTGATTGCAAAGATTTTGTGATCATGTTTTTTCACAGTTAATGAATGAACCAAAGTGCATAAAATACACATTTAAGTAGACACGCAATGTTTTAACCAAACCTATCAAAAAAAAGCACTGGTAGATAGTCGGTGGTTTGATGGAAGAGGGGGAAACATGATTGAGTAGCTCATTTTCTTCATCCTACTTGTATAAATGACAACTGGAATCACGAAATAATTTTAAATTCTTTTCTTTTCATTTGTATTTAGGCTATTCCAGAATTAAAAGTACTGGATTCGTTAATGAACTATTTAACTTAATAGTGAATATATTCAAGTGTGTTCCATTTAAAGCTTACCAAACTACCCATGGCAGTAAACTTGGCATCCTTGATGAGATGTTATTGTTCATTGAAAATAAAAATGAAATCGTTTATCTATGAAATGAAAATTATTTTATTTATTAATTACTCAAGCAATAAATAAACAAAAGTTTGTATATATTCGATAATACACAATAACAAAAAAATATAATATACCTCTCAAAATTATAGGGTAATAAATAATGTACACCCTCGTTTTGCATCTATTCACCACTTTTGCAGCAAATATGTCAGCAAACCTCTTAAATGTCCTTTGGACAGGTGTTCTGTCGCATGATAGAGCCCATCATATTACAAAAGAAACTTTTAGAATGTTTTTTTCTGTCTTCTTGTCAGAGACTTCTCTGGGTGAGGATTAGTACATTACACAATATCCATATTATATCTGTTGTTTTTAATACAGGGTTCATTCATAAGGACTTCTGTTCCAACAAGATGGCATTTTGCCACACTTCCATTACGGGGTTCATGTTTTCTTCAGAAAGCAGCTTTAAATGCTCGGAGAAAGCAATGTCGAGGCAAGCTATCAGTAACTACAGAAATATTTGAAACTGGTAGAAAGAGCTACGTATAGGCAAGAGTACACTATTTGTCAATTTAAAAGAATTGGGTTAGTGCGAATGAAATGTCCAAAGTGATAGATCATTGGAGGCTGCTCTTCCCTGCAGCGGAGTGGAAGCACTTACTTGTGTGGAGTAGTATATCGCATATTTCCTATAGATAGGTAGCAGATATATGACTGACAAAGTATGCCACATATTTTTTGAGACACGTTTACTAAAAACAGAAAAAATCCCATTATATAGCGTCCATATTTCTCACAGCCAAACAGTATGTACAGACCATCCTAGAGAAGCTCCGAATACTCCAAGAAATCTACCAATCAAAGAGAGAGTGGAAATACCACCTCGCCTTGTTCAGGCGTACGTGGGTTGCAAAGTAAATTTCTCCATGATTTGAGAGTCTTCTTCCTGTATGAATTTATACTGGCCCTTTCGGCAAGAACATTAGCTAAGCATTTGGGGAGAACAAGCCAACGAACGAATCATTCATTAATGGTTGTGAAATTTCAAAGCAGAGATATGGACTCGCAAAATAAGGAACATGGTCACTGACCTGTTGCAGTTTCTGACGATATTCTGTTAAGTGCAATAGAAGCTGACTTGCAAAAAACGTCTTGTGAGATAGCAGCAGAGGCAGGTGTTTACCACACGTCAGTTCAGCGTCTAGCTGCATTGGGTAAGGTTAAAAAATGTATGTACCTAATGAACTGAAAACTGTTAATAAGGCCAGGTGTTTCAAAGTCTGCACATCTCTGCTTGCCAGGAATAAACCAGAACTTTTACTGCACTGAATCAAAACCTGCGACGAAAAACGATTTCTATAAGATAATCATAACAATGGTTAAGCAAGGCATAATCTCCTGGACGACATAATAATCCATCCTTACAGCCCAAGAAGTTGATTCTCCTTGTATGGTTGTCCACAGCCAGAATAATACATCGAAGTTTCTTGGCAAGAACCAGATCATCAATGCCAAATATAACTGTGCTGAATTGCATCAGATGCACCAGAACTTGGTGCAGAAACAACCAGCTTTGGCTAATGTTATTCTGTCAGTAGCATAGCCAGAAATTCTTCTGGGAGGGTGGGTTAAGAAGAGTAGGCAATGTTTTTCAATTTTTTTTCGGCTTGTACCCCTAGGAAATTTATAAATAAAATATCGCGTACCCTACAAGATTTGGTTAGCCAAAATAAAGAAAATGATTTCACACCATTCTTTCGTTTCAATTTTTGACCCTAAGAGGCTGCAGCTCCTCCCCGAAATTGACCACCTTGCCACCTAATTCTGTTGCTTAGCCCCCCCCCCCCCAAAAAATCCTGGGTACCACTCTGCTTTGGCTATGCCTCTGACTTCAGGGCAACACCCACACAGTGAGCGATGCTGACACGAAATGCTTTGGACTATGAAACATTGCCTCATCCTACCTATTCCTCGGGGGGCAGCCGCAGCTCAGTTGTCTCGCCTTGCTCAATGCAATGGTGGAGTTAAGCAACCTTGGGCGCAGCTAATCACAGGTTGGGTGACCACCTGGAAATTTCCATCTCCCCCCGTGCTTCAGAGGGCACGTAAAGCCGTCGGTCCCGGCTGCTGTGACCATCATGCAGCAGTCGTTAAGATATAGGGATGGCGCAAACTCCCTCGAAGGAGTAAGTGCCTCTGTACCAGATAACCTATTCCTCGGACTTGTCTCCTGCAGACTATCATTTGCTTCATCGCCTGCTTCCTGTCAGGAAAATGGTTCACGACAGACAACAAGGTTCAACTTGCAATTGATGACTCCTTCAATCCTACTCAAAACAATTTTAGGATCATGGATCATGACCTTGCGGGACGGATGGCAATTATGTGTCGATTCACAGGAGGGGAGGGTTATTTTGACTACGCAAGATATAGTTTTCAGTTATTAGCGTCCAAATGTGAGGCTCATTTTGAGGACATTTCATTTGCAACAAAAGCCAGTATTTGCAATCGTCTTTGTTGTATTCTCTTTTTAATGTATGAACCATTCGATGTGCTGAATTGGGCCAAAAAACTTTAGTGATTAGTAACCAACAAATGGCATTGAGTTATTTTCTGAGAGTCGAGAATTGGTATAGATTCTGACAATCGACGAGTTCTTATATGGATGGAAAGTTGCACTTAAAATAAGCCAGCTTTTGTGCAGGACACAATGTCACGAGGGAAGCGGCCTCAACAAAATAAAACGTCCCCATTACTCCTTGAGAAGAACATTCTGTTCTCTCGTATTGCAAGATGAACCATGATAGAAAATGTCATGAATAAGAATTTGATGACAGATTCTTGTATGAGTCGTGACTTCATCACTTTCAATCTGAAGCGATCCTCTCTCGAATGGAATCCCCCATCCACGAAAAAGTTCAAGGTGATTCCATCAGTCCACAAGGTTATGCGATTGTGTTTTGGGACATGCAAGTGGTAATACTGCTAAATTCCAACCGCATGGTGAGTGCTATTGCCAACTCGTCCTAAACTAGCTGGACTCCTGACAACGGGCGTGATTTTCCTATATGACAATGTCTGGCTTCTCACAGCCAAATAAACGCAGAATATATTGAAAACGTTCTACATGTATTGGGAGCGCTTGGAACATCCACCTTGTAACCCGACTTAGGACACTCTAGATTTATCGTCGATCCATTTTTTTTTTATCATGATGACAATGCTCCCAGTCATAAATCAAGTCAATAATTGGATGAAATGAGCGTGAAAGGACTTGAATAGCCTTCAGAGTACAGGTCGAACCTCGATATAACGAACTCGGGTTTAGCGAATTCCTCGTTATAATGAACACTCTTAAAATTTTTGGTTGGTTTCCCATAGAACTAAGCCAAAAATTCTCCGGTTATAACGAACTTCTATATAAAGAACATCTCAGTATAGAGAACAAGTTCTTGATCCGGAAGTTATTCAATCTCTCATTATAAGACGCATCCGGTTAAAAATTGGTGGCATCTACCACTTCAGGCAATGTGAAATACTGTATGAAAAGTTTTCCAAATAATTAAAGCTATGACATAAAAGTTTTTTGTTTTTTTTTGTTCAAATTCACTCAAAAAAATGCCTGTAGTATTAAATCTTACAAGAGATTTGTGGAAATGTTACAAGGGTAATTATTCATTTTTTATTATCTTACGATCTACAAGGATTGGGAATAGATGAAGTGCAGTTTGACGGCTACGTTGCAGTTGACAGTGATGTTGAATGCAGGGCTTCATTCAATGATAATGAAATTGAAATATTTGAATATACTAAAAATACTCAAGGAGAAGAAATCACATCTGAAGAGGAGTTAACATGTGATATAGAAATGAGCTCATCACCAGTAACAATGTCTAAGGTCATTAAATCGGTCCAAACAATTAAACAACATCTCAATTACTTGGAAAGTACACCAGATCAAATAAACTGTGCAAGGGTGACAGTTGAATATTTTATCATCTCTTCTGCTCTGATCACAAAAAAAGACCAGCAAAAAATTACTGATTATTTTAATCCTGCAGGATAATGTAGGCAGTAAATACTGTAGTGGCTTGGTTTTTGAACTAGAGTAAGGTGATATTGTTGCTGTGATTTTCATGTGATTTTGCTGTGATTTATCTCAAAATTCAATGATTTTTAGACTGAAATGTAACAAATTTAAATTTAAAATAATTCGTTATTAAGAATTAATTCGTTATATCGGATAAGAAGAACTCTCACTATAAGGAACAAATTTTTCTGTCCTGTTCAGTTCGTTATACCGAGGTTCGACCTATATCAACTTTGTGCCGCCCACTTCACTGACAGTTGCTCTATATGAAGAGTAGCAAAAAATTTCAACTGTAATTTTCGAGAAACTTGAGGAAATTTTTCTTAAACGAATAGAGGCTATGATAATTGCAAAAGGTGAGCCGACACCTTACAAGACTGGTAGAAGTTTTCACCTTAATTTTCCAATAGTCCCAATACAACGTGGAGTCCTTTAGGCCCTAAACTTGTTTTGCATTTGTTTTTAAATTACATTTTCTGAAAACGATATTAGGGAAGGGGGTGGGGCATGAATCGTCCGCTTCTTTGCTGGATGATCTTCTCGTTCTAATTGTGCCCTAGCCAGTTCTTCACATGAGATAGTTTTTATTTTTTTTCCCTCTTTTTTTCTTGGCATGTCCAAATTCTCACATCTTATTTTATCAGAGGCTCAATGAGACAATCGCCTGAAATTCGAAACATTTCAGGTCGATTATCAGTTGTTAGTTTCATCCAAACATAATTATCTAAAAAAGATAAATAAATAAAGCGAAACATGTGGAAAGTCTGATGATAACAAGTCTGGTGAATATGCAGTGAGAGAGTACCAAGCACAGACTTCCCCTATGCTTTCAATAGACACGTGATAATGAGTAATTAAAATAGTTTTGACTGTTTGGCCATGCGGCAAAAACTCATAATGCATCCTAGTCTTGGCAGTCTACCATATAGGGACAGAAGCTTCTGTGGATGTAAATCGTGTTTGGGGATTTGTTTGGGTGGTAATCCCTTTTAAGGAATTACTGCGCTGTTTGTCATTTTTCATCAATCATAAGGATTTTTGATGCAGAAAGGGACGCTAGCCTCACGACCAGGGTCGTCTTAACATCATTATGGGCCCCTACGACAACTACTCATACGTCCTTATGCTCGTGGGCCCCCCCAGGCAAGTGCCTATCGTGGCCATGCGTTAAGACGGCCCTGCCCGCAACTTTAGAGGGCAATGCATACTTCCAGGTGCTGTTTGGCGAGTTCGTTTCTACTTTTTTAAACTTCGACCATAGCTGCCAGATGCATCCTCCATCACATTACAAACTGCTTTGAGCTGACTGAAATAGTTTATTCACCATGTGAACTGAGCTCATTTACTTTGCAGAGGTATTTGGTAGTGCCTACTACGATGCGTGTCTAATACCAGCTCTGCAATTAGCCTAGGCGAATTAGCCTCTAATTATGAAACCAGATTGTTTCAAATGGATAAAATAGTAATTAAATACAGTAGATATACTCCAACATTAAGTAATATCAGGTTCTGGTAATATCTTAATAATATACTGTATACTGAAAGAAGCGATGAGGCGGATACTCGTAGTCCCTGGTTCCCAGGTCGCGGAAGTTTTTCCTTTCGTCTTCCAATCTTCATTTCCATTCAACTTTTTGGTAGGGAAAATTATGAAATATCAATTTTTAGGAAATTGAAGTATCGTTTATCAAGCGTAAACGATGCCTTTAGATCCGGATAAAATTCTTACGAGTTGGATAAAATTCTCCCAAAACAGGAGAATGAAAACATATATCACATAATTTAAATCATTTTCGTTCTAGGCTACAGTACTTGACTTTTAAAATAGTTAAAAACTTTTTAATCGAACGCTGCTTATGAAGTGAAAAAAAAACAACAGAAGAATTATAATCTGACTAGGTAATTAAATCTGAATTTTAATCTAACTTCGCACTGAATAATGAACTCAAAGAATTCGAAATATACAGAATAAAATATTCTTTTGTGGACAAGAGTTTTCTTCATCGGTAATTAACACTATTTACGAAAACAGAACCAGACAAAACAGAATAACTCGCTAAAAACATACATTGATTACTAAGCCAAAGAATAAATTAAAAACTGACCTTACGAATCTGTGGATGCTAGAATACTTGAGAGAGAGAAAGGAGACTCCACTTGTCCACAAGAATATTT
>JAHWFO010034948.1:5587372-5622386 GCA_023313115.1 Rhysida immarginata | reverse complement strand
CATCTTCAGAGGCTACAAAGTTACAAATTGTAACATTGTAGCCTCCGAAGATGACGTAATATCGAAATGCGTTAGGCATTAAAACTTTGTTTCCGTATCAATTTCTTGATTCTTCTTTTTATTAGAATGACTCGATTGTCTGGCAACTCAACCAATAACGATTGATAGATCCTGGTATTCTAAGTTCATGGAAAGCAATAATCTAGCACTAATATTAAACCAGTTGATAATAAAATTTTAAAACATTAATTTTTGGAGTTCCATTCATTCAATTGGCATCCATTTTAAGGGATCGACAGTTTCATAAAATTAATACTTGTAAAAATAAACGACTATCCATTGTTTATAATTATTTTAATAATTATTTTGTAAAATGAAATGTGTCCAGAATGTTTATAATATTGATAAAACTGTCCATAAAGTTTATAATACAAGAAATTAATATTTTGTTACATCGCCTCGATGTTTTAATAATGGACAAATTCTTTTTGGCATACCTTCTACTAACTTTTGACACAATTCTACATGAACATTTTTCCACACATTTTTTACGTCATCAATTAACTATTTTTTGTTGTAGGTCGCATTTTTTCGATTTGAATTTTCATTAAATGCCACAGATTTTCAATTGGATTCATGTCTGGTGAATTACCTGGCCAATTCATTGCTTCTATTGCATGCTCTTTCATCCATTCTGTAACTGTCTTTGCTGTATGGCAAGGAGCATTGTCTTGGTGAAGGATGTATTCTTCATCTTCAAATTGATCTTCCAAGATTTCTTTATAAACAACTGCATTGACGTTTCATTAATGATGCAAAGTTTTTTATGAAAAAACCGTCCCTAGATCATGAGTTTCTCGGATGCTTTACAGTCCGCTTTAGCAGCTCGGGTATGTTAGTTTCTGTATTTCGTTTCCACACGGTTCTTCCACCTTCATCGACAGAGATAGTAATAATTATCTCATCAGTGAAGATTATTTTTTTCCACTTGTCCATTGAAAATTGGACGTATTTTTGGCCCATTCCATTCGTTTTTGCTTTTGTAGCTTTGTCAAGAATGGTTTCTTTTTACGGTGAATTGATCGGAATCCCAGGTTTTTTAAGTAATTATGGACGGTTGTCTTGCAAAGAGGTTTTTTCGTAACATGAGAAAAGGCTGCTGTTAAGTCACGAATAGAAGATCATCTGCTTTTTGTTACCAGTCGTTTTAATGTGTTCAGTTCTCTTTTGCTAGCTTTTCTGGGCCTTCCACTACGAAGTTTCACTTCTGCTGACCACATTGTTTAAGTCTTCTGATAATTATAGTGCCCGGCACGAAAGAAAAAAGAAACTGGCGCATGTGTAAATGAATAAAACTCGTTCAACCAATCAGAAACAGACAGGAATCAAGGCATTACCACAGCCTACATGATTAGAGATGTAGGCTGTGGCATTACTTATTGGTGATGCCAGGTATAAGTAATACCTCGTTTCCAGTCCGTTTTTGATTGGTTGAACGAGTTTTATTCATTTACACATGCGCCAGTTTCCTTTTTCTTTCGTGTCAGGCACCATAGACACAGCTCCCTGACTATAGCCAACTAAAAATACTTATTTTTTAGTTGGCTATGCCCTTGACAACATGACATTTTATGAGCAATTTGGGTTTGTGTTATTCCAGCTTCATAAAAAGCTTATGATCAGAAGATAGCTGAGTTTGTTCCCCCATGATGATTTTTTTAAGCAAACTTACTACAGTCACACTTTTAAAAATAATAACAAAAAAATAAATTCCACTTTTATTTAAATTTATGAGAAATTACTGCAAAATAATATTTTTTAATTATTTTCATTAAAAAAATAAATTACTATAAACTTTATGGACAGATTTTTCAATATTATAAACATTCTGGACACATAATTCTAAATAATTATTAAAATAGCTGTTTACTTTTCAAGTATTACTATTTATGAAAACTGTGTTTCTATAAAGCTAATAAAATCCAATTTTGAGCAGTTAGTTTATTTGTAATTAGGCTAATTTATTTCAATATTAAAAACGTTTTGGACGGACTGTAGCTGAAAACCTAAACTTGTACTTGAAAATGTGCAGTTGCCTTTTTGTTAAACTTTTGTACTTATAAGCGATATGCGTTTGTTAAAAAGCATTTAATGAAATTTCTGCATGCAATTTTACCAGAAAATTTAATCAATGAAAACTGCGTGCAATTTTACCAGGAGCAAATTTACTCTTAGAAATTGCTTGCTTATCTTAAATAATGATGCTCCCCCTCCCCCAAAAAAATGCTATAGCAATAAGACAGGTCAGATTTTGGTTTTATAAAGCTCGAATCTAGTTTCATTTCCGCAACATCCAACTAATGAAACGAAGATTCGATTACAGTAAAAATTTTAATACTTTGTAATGAACCGATCAGGCTTCAATTTCGATGAAAGGTGAGAGGATGTTAAAGATACTTCGTAGAGGCGCTTACATATAAACAGTTCTAATTATAGATGCGACTATAATTTTGCTTTAAATAAAATAAAAGATAAGTTAAAATATTATGTGGGCGCTTATTAGATGAAAATAATGCCACACTCTGAAAAGTGCCTGAAACGTTTTATTTCCATTTACGTTTTTTGGTTTTATCTCATGTTCTTTGCAAAGCTAAACAAAGCTCAAGCGTCCATTGTTTGAGTCATACTATACTCGCTCATTTGTGAACAATCTCGATGAGTGCAATTCAGTGATTTGAATAGGAAGATAAACCTATACAAATGTTTATCAATAAATTTATTAAATAAAATAGTGTTACGTTTTCGTTTCTCGATTAAAATATAAGATTGCCAGGGTATACTTGTGCTGCAAATTCTTTAAAAGTTCAGCCGTTGTAAAGATTTTGTATTTAGTATGTAAAATTTACCGGATATTCATAATCAAATAAGTCGAATTTAGTTATTCATTGTATAAATAAATAAACGAGCAATTTTAAGCTCCTGTTCACTGGTATTAGAGCGCGTTAAATTTTAACAGACCAGCCTTTCAACACACAAACTACGTCAGCACTAGTGGCAATTATTAATTCCATGTTTATTTTTTGAAACAGATAAGGCATGCCTATCTGTTTTCATCATGCCTGTCCAAGTGTGAATATAACTGTTCCTTTATTTCATTATCTCACCCTCTTGTACTTTGGTTATTGGTTGAACAAATTAAGACTCCGTGATGTCTAAAGGGATAAAATTCCCGGATTTTATTTTCCTCCTTCGATCTCGGAACTGGAAATTTAACGTTTCCCTTTATCTCTCTCTTTCCTCTTTTGCTCGCTAATATTAACGACTCCATTTAGCTTGTGCATAAATAAAGCGATGCTAAGTATATAACATTAAATAAGATAGGAGTGAAAATCGATTGCATGTAAAAATCTGAAAATAAATTCTCTCGAAACGACATCCTAGAAATGTCGAGAGTTGTGTTGTTTTTGGAGTGAAAAAAGATTCAGCTTCTGCTTCACAATTAATTATTTCGCACTCTTTTCACGGCAGATAAAACTGATCCTAAATTTTCACTTGAGCTCCAATAAAGTAACGACAGCCAACAAGCAACCAGTAAACGAGCTGAGCCGAGTAGTGCAATGCTGGGCCGGGGACTGGCTGCCTTTGTTGCGCTACGTCATTCATGTGACTCGCACGGTCGTTCTCTCGCGCACTGCTCTCCGCATCAAGGAAGGAGGAGACTGCGCTGTCGCCATCTTGCCTTCGCTGTGCATGGTGGTCGCCGAGAAGGTGAGTTTCCCAGCGTTCATTGTGATTTCTTCCCAACATTCTTTCTCCAAACGTAGGTTTGCTCTGACCAGGGACTGTGTGTTATCCCTCGGCTTGCAGCGGTGTATTTTTAATGGTTTTTTGTCTGACCGGCATTAATGAAATCAATCAAGTTTATTGAATAATATCGGTCTTCTGAATCCTCTTCGTTCCGTTCACAATGGTGGAGACGAACTAACACGGATTATAGTATTTTCGTTTTCCCCTTGGCCGTTGCTTATTTATTCGCACACAGACTGAGATCACTTGGTCAGAGAGAAAAGTATTAAAAAAAAAAAAAGAAAATTAAAGGAACGAAAGATGAAACACATGTTGGGAACGAATTAAGTGAAAGCTGTATTCGCGTATTAAAGCAACTTTCAATGATGCTTAAAATCGATGCCATGTTTGATTATAAAAATAGGCCAGCGTGATCAGATACTTAAAAAAAATTGAAAACCACATTCACATGTTGTTGTTCTTGTTATGAAAAATAAAATAGAATCAGCTTGTCCTTGTTCACTGTAATAAAGATTTATTTATTCATTTTTATTTCTTTCAGCATGTCAATAAAATATCACATGTAATTTGCCCTAACAATTTACCAGTTCACAATTAAACATTGATAAAAACTATTGTTCTTTCAGTGTAAAATTAAATAATGGAAACGAGTATCACTGATGAGAAACAAGAACAAGTTATCAGTTTACTTCTGTCACATCCAGTAAGTTTATGGATTTACAAACAAAAACAAAGGGGAAAATATTAAGTTTATATATGTATAAGGCTTTATAATTAAATAATGAGGGTTGTACTGAAATGTTATGCCTATGCTGTCTGGATTCCTTTATTAGCAATGTGAAACTTAAAAAAGACATATCAGAAGAAGTTGAAGGGTATGGTAAAGAAATGTAAATTGCTTTTTATGGTTCATGCCTTGCACTAGCACGTTACGTAAAAGAAAGATTGAAAACTTTAGTTGATGTCAAGCCCAACAAGAAACAAAGAATTACATTCGAACCCCGTTATTATGAATCCTATTGATACGAATTATCGCTTAATATGGTTTTTTTCCTCCAGTCCCGATCTCGGGATTTCAATTTCTATGTAAAATTAGTCGTTTAATATGAGAATTGATCTTTTTGTTCATGATGAATGCATTTTTTTCATTATATAATTCACTATTCACTTTGCGACATAGTCCTCATCCCTTTCCACACGTGCGCCAAAATGTGACTAGTCAGATGAATCTGTCAGAGAAGAATTCATCGTGTCAAGAGTTGTTGTCAACACCAGGTTGAATTTCACCTCATCGTCAGAACGAAACTCATGTCCCTTAAGGTGCTCTTTCAGAACAATGAAACATCACTGCATGAAATGTACTGCATCACCATAACAATGTTAATTGAAAAAATCCTTATATACTTGCGAAGTCTGTCATTGCGTTGCCATTTTTTCCAACTCCTTTGATTTTGACCTCAGATTCGGATAGACCATCAAAAAGCGAGTAAAAGTTATAATAAGGACACTTGTCCTATCTATTCGGGAACATGGCCAAAATGGCAGTTAAAGTTAATCATTTGGGCGGCTCAAAGGACCAAAATGCCATTTTGGCTATATTCCCAAAAGATAGTACATGTGTGCCCATTTTAATTTTGACTCGCTTTTTGATCCTCTAACTGAATCTGAAATCAAAATCAAAAAAAATTCTAAAAAAATTGGCAACAGAACAATCGACTTCATAAATCCAATAATGTAAAAAAACCATAACTTAACCTAACGAAATTAAATCTGTTAAACGTTAAACTCTCTGGATTTTTGCATAATTTTGGTGCAAAATCTGCTAAATTTAATGGAAAAATCCACTAATTGGCATTACTGATGCCAATTAATGCATGGAATTAGAGCAATAAATAGCCTAGAGCCTTACGTCGATGATGACATAACCTAACTGTTATTCCATTCATGATATTTGAACAATAGGTAAAAGTTGTGTATGAAGTTTCTTTATGGCTTATAAAATTACTATACAGTGACTTCCCAAAGATAAATCGGTACATGCTATTCACAAGGGAATGTTCATAAACCATGTAGTCAATTTGGGCGGGGGGGTCAAGATTTGACCATATATGACTACAAGTGGGAGGGGGGTGTTCAAATATGGCCCCCAAAGACCACAGAGTAGGGGGGGGGAGGTGAAAAAAATGACCGTTTGCTTTATGAATGTTCCTGAAAATGATCCAAATAATTTTAAGCTCCCGAGGAGTAATTCTAGAATGGCTCCAGCTGAGAACAGCAGTTAGGGAAGATTACGGTGTGAATATGATTTTTTTTTTAGCTCCACTTTTAAATAAAAATTGCTACTTCCATTATTTGGGGCCATTGGCAAAAGTGGCACTCTACGACTCCTACTTAATATTACTTCTTCTATAAATATGCACACAGGAGATCCTTCGAAATGAGCTTCGTGTTGGGAGTTTATGACAGCAAGCATGTATAAGACTTGAATCATACAAAAAATTATGACTAGGTTCACCATGCTACCCAAACATGGGTTCATATCCTGCTGTGGCATGGATGTTTGCTTGTTCTTTACCAACCATGTGGAAGGCAATGGAAAACAGTGTTAATCATTCCTTGGATTACATGCTGGTGAAAAACCAACAAAATGGAGAAAACTCATTATTAGTTCACCATTGTACCATTGGGATAAAATATGGATTGACCACATAAAATGACAAAACTGCTATTACATATTTCTTTAACATACTCAGCAACATGGGAAATCACCTTCACTGAACTTTGTCCAAATCCTGATCCTATTCAAAATATCTAAGTTTTATTACATTTTTTTACCACCTTAAAACCCATGTAGAGGAGAAATCTTTCTGGCATTCATACCAGTTTCATCTTTTTTACAAAATTTCCCACCCATAAGTTGTTGCTCAATATATGCTTCTGAACATCAGATGAATGTCAGCATTGCACATATTTCTTTTGTGAAGAATGCTCTTTGTTTCAGTTTCATAACCATACCTGTCCAGCCTAGAATTACAGAAGTCATATAGGAAGAGTTTTTCTATCTCATGTAAATGCGTGATATTTGGGCTAATAATTTCAGAGAAAATGACAAACCAGCATTACTTTCAGTACAACCTTGTAGATAATAAGAGCAGCATGTCATGAAGCAAGTGGTTATTAATTTTGGCCAAATTTTGTGTAGTTTAATCTTTGAGTCCAAAATTAATGAAATTTAATTTTTTTTTTCACATATTATTTTGATCTTATTTAAGTATAAAAATTAAGCACAAACTGTGTAATGGAACAACCAAAAATGAAGGGAACCTCTAATCCCCAATGAGATTTGAAATACTGGATACGTATTTTGGCTACCAAGTAGCCATCTTCAGCAATGAGAGACAAAAGTCAACTTCGATGAAGACTGCTACTTGGTAGCAGAAATAGGTATCCGGTATTTCAAATCTCCTTGTGGATTAGAGGTTCCCTCCAATTTTAGTTATTCAAGTATGTAAAATATCAGTTAAATAGGAAACGGGCCCGTCTTTGACCTGAATGATAATACATGTATTTGGAAATTAATGTGTTACTTAGTTTTACCAATGGCAATCTGTCTGTCTGGCAAAAGGTTGAAATTCAGAATGTGGCTTGCCATGGACATGTGCTTCTATTGGCCCACTAGGGTTGGAGTTACAGGGGTGGGAGTTAAAGGGGTCCATCTAGGCTTGCCAACCCTCCCAGATTGCCCGGGAGTCTCCCGGAATCAGACTGGAACAAGCACTGAATTAACAAGGAGTCTCCCATAGTCTCCTGGAATTGCCAGCCTGAAAGTTGGCAAGCCTAGGTCCATCTCTGTAAATGATATATAAGTATGCAAAGGGGTGAAATTCTGTATACAAATTCCTCTAGGCAAGATCTATATTACTATAAAGTTTAGGCCAAATTCTGCCAGTGGGCTCGGAGTAATTGGGGTAGTGGGTTATGTTGTCTTTAGAAATATTAATGTTTTCAAAAGGAATGCGATACGTCATTAGATCGGGAATGATGAGAAATGAAAGAAGGTAGAGTTCTTTTCTGTTTTTTAAATACTACATTCGAGAAAATTAACTTTTTGATTAAAAAATAAATTTTAATGGTAGAATGGTACTTTCGCACAGACCTACCATCAGATTATGAAACTGATTCGAAAATGATAATTTTTCTTTTTTTCTAGTAGTTAAAACAAAAATGGACATGTTGAGCTTTTATAGAAAAAAATTGCATTGTATTTGATGTTTAATGTACAGTTTTTAAAGTATTTTAACATATTTTTATAGACTAGTCTTGAAAGTCAGGATTCAACAACACCTGGTGATTCCAAAGCCAGCATTACTACCTCTGGATCAGTGAATGTTGCCACTGTTACCTTATCTGATGGGACAACTGCACTCCTGCAGGAAGGTCAAGCTGTTCAATTAGAAGATGGGACTACAGCATTTATTCAAGCAGTAACTGATAAGGCTGGTGAGTATTTATAACTCCTGATAGTATCTTATAAGAAGGTATTGACTTAAGATTACCATTCATTTTGAATTTCAAATTTTGTTAAATTATTCCTTTTTCTATGTAGAAAATGCAGTTACCACTACTGCCAAATTCATTGATGGTCAAGCTGTTCAGTTAGAAGATGGAACAACTGCATTTATACACACATCTCCAAAAGGCAAGTAAAATTTGCTAAATTATTTTTGTCGCTTTTTTTAATAAGCATAATTTTTGTTCTCTGAGTAATTTTTGGACTTTTGAATAGAAGGTCTGCAGGCTGTTCAACTCGAAGACGGCACCACTGCATATATTACTCATGCTGCTGATGGTTTATTCAATGGTGATGGAACAACCCTGAATTTAGACCATTTCACTCAGGATGGTGAAGGACAGCCCATTGATAAAGATGACTTGAATCACATTCAGGTGGTAAAGAAACTGTTTTGTTCAACCTATTAAATGTAAAAAATTACTAAATGCATTAGTTGAATACATAGCTATAATACAATATGTCCCATTCGGTACTTTACTTGGCATTGGTATTCCAATATATACTGGAAACAGCCACCATTCTTTTGCAGAACGACCTTATGCAATTAATGTTTCATTACATTATCGATGTTCTTGTGAAGGTCATCACCAAAATACCAGAGAGAGTAACAAGTGGAACACTGTATTTACAAGAATATTTTATGAAATCAATAATATGAATTATGTTAATCATAAACTAAAATTAAAAGATTAATAAAACTTGTATAAATTCTTACAATCTATATTGTATATAAGTATATTAATAATTTAATTGTTCATATAAAAAAATTGCCCTTTTTTTTTTTTTTTTTTTTTTTTAATTTTCAGTCATTAGGTGTTTCAACTCGTCTTAGCAGCAGTGCACGAGCTTTAGCATTGGGAGATAAAGCCTTCAGATGTTTATTTGAAGGTTGTGGTCGACTGTATACAACCCAACACCATCTAAAGGTAAGAAATAAATATACAGGGCAAATCAAAAGTCACTGAACATAGCTGTATTTCAGAAATGAACCATGTGGCCATGCTAGCAGGGAATAGGATAGGTGCTCTATCTTTTGGGACAGTTTTGGAGTTTGGATGCCATCTTGAACTCCACCAGTTTGGGTCAATTTTTAAATGGGAAGGGGCTCATGTGGCATATCAAAAAACACCAGTTTCTTTTTTTTCCCCCTCAGGGGTTAATTTCTGAATTGGATTTCATATATTTGTTGCAGTTCACAAATTATTAATAAAAATATTGACACTTTCTAAACAAAAACACACCTCCAAAACTGGGCTGTGGCAGCTAAAGCATGTGTTTTCAATGTGTTTTCACTGCTGCTGGACACAGAGCTTAAGGCGCTTTCTCCATTCATTATGTGTGCACACAAGAATATCGAGGGTAATTCTTCACAAGCCTGTAGGATGCATTCCTGAAGGTGACATTTGCTTTGGAGTTTCACAGCATATTCAAGTAGCCTCACAGGTAAAAATCTAGCTGTATAATGTCTGGGGAACCAATGATCAGGTAATTGTCCATCCAGCCATTGACAGATATTACGACTCTAGTGTGGTGGTGCACCATTCTGCTGGGAAAAAACTTGGGAAACTGCCATTTTTAATCAATGGACCCTTTACAGCAAGAAGGTGGGCGGGGCACGCGCTTGCGTGGCAGCTGCTTCCGGCAGGCAAAAAACTTCCGTTCGTCCTTTTTTTCCATTGCTAGCGTACGTTTCAGCGGAAAATATATCGCCTACAAGATTTAAATAGGCTGAAAAAAGATGATGTTATAAAAATTTATAAAGAAGTAACTTCATTGACCTCTTCTTTGTAAATTACGAAAGTCTGAAGCGATTGCAGAAATAATAAGCCACCAAAATCAGCGGGTTAACTGTAATCGCGTGGAGGTTGATCGCGCTTACTGTTTGCTAGCATCTTGTAAGTATTGATTTGTAACACATTTCCGAACACAACATGAAATTGCTACCGGACGTAACATTTTGAAAAATATATGAATATTTTCAGGATGATGGTAATAAATTCAGGTGTTTCCACCGAGCAGTCAAACATATGAATGCTGGAGATATTTCTGAGGCAAAAATTGGCTGGAGATATTTTTACTATCTTTTATTTTGAAAACATTTTCTAATATGTATGTTCATGTTTTAAGTTTCAAGAAAATGTTATAATGAGAGCTAAATGTTTAGCTTCTCAAAAGAAAAAAGCATTATCTCTGCACATCAGAATTAGAACTCATTGGAAAGATGTTTGGAGGTAATTGTGAATGCCATATAGGGTAAATGGCAATTAATAGGCTAGTCACTTTAAGTAGTTTAGTTATTTATTAGTGTAACTAAATTTGAATTGATTATTTTAGAACAATAGCCTATTCGGTTAAGAAATAACTAAATTTTGAATTTCTTTTCGTTAGAAAAGAGGAAAATGCAGCCATGTAAAATATAGGGGTTGAACAAAGTAATATGAACACCTTTGATTTTAGACGTTTTGTCGAATATCTAGAAAAACAATATCTAGTTGATAATGGTGTCCGGTCCAAAAATAAAAATTTGGAGAAAACCACTTATCATTTTGTTTATTTTTGTAAGAACTGAAATTCAACTCATTCTATCGGAGATATCTTTCTGAATTTTCATGATATTTGCTTTGGCTTTTTATAAGAGTAGCTCTATACATTTGGCTAATAAATTAGGCAAAAAAATATTTTGGTAACGTTTGCACAGTTTAACATTATTTAGTAAAAATGCTCATACTTCAACAAATATTTAATAATTTTATATTCTGATTACAAAGTAGTGTCTCTCCTGTAGTTTGTCAAGTTTTCTAAAAATGGCATTGCAATAGGTTGAAAACCCTACACATTAAAAACAAAAGACTTATGAAAAAATTTTGATTCTTTTTAAAGAAACCTTTATATCTCCAAAAATATACGTGCTATTCTCATACAAATAAACACAGATAAATTAAAGAAGCCTCTTAATCATATGTTACATTTACAATGCATTTCAAGCATTATTTTTTACAGGGTGATCCCATTTTTTTTTTTTTTTTGTTCATTTTGTTGCTGGTCCCCTATTTGCCTTCGGGACAAAACATTAGCTGAAATATACAAGGGGTAACATGCTTTTTACACCCCTGAAGTTTCAGGACAATTTGTCAAGTATTTTCCTAAATATTCGACAAAACTTCTAAAATGAAAAGTGTTCATATTATTTTGTTCAATCCTTGTATATGGCTTCATTTTCCTCTTTTCTAACGAAATGAAATTCAAAATTTAGTTATTTCTTAACCGAATATTGTTCTAAAATAATCGATTCAAATATAGTTACACTAATAAATAACTAACTACTTTAAGTGACTAATTTATCAATTGTCACTTACCCTATAGGGCACTCATATATACCGTAGTTCCACTGGGTTCTAACTCAGTTGTGCACATATAATGCGTTTTCTTTTGAGAAGCTAAACATTTAGCTCTCATTATAACATTTTTTTGAAACTTAAAACATGAACACATGTATTAGAAAATGCTTTCAAAATAAAATATCTCCAGCCAATTTTTGCCTCAGAAATATCTCCAGCATTCATATGTTTAACTGCTCGGTCGAAAGACCTGAAAATATTTATATTTATCGAAATGTTATATCCGGTAGCAAATTCTCTAGCATCTTGTAAGCGCGATCAACCTCCACGCGATTACAGTTAACCCGCTGATTTTAGTGGCTTATTAAGTAGCGGAAGACTGGAGCTACTTATTGTTTTCACAATGTCCGTCTGTCTGTCCGTCTGTTTGTCCCCTTCATAATTTCCGCATTTTTTGAGGTAGAAGGTTGAAATTCAGAATGTAGCTTCCTATGGGCATGTGCACCTTCACTATTTAATTTGGTTTTGATTGGCCCACTGGGGTCGGAGTTTCGGGGGCAGAAATTAGAGGGAACCAAAAGGTCTACCATATAAAGGAGTGAAATTCGGTATGCAGATTCCTCTAAGCAAGATCAAAATTACTGTAATGTTTGGGCAAAATTGTCCCAATAGGGTCGGAGTTGTGGGGGTAGCAATCACTTGGTCTTAAGAAATTTATGGCAACATAAAGGGTGTGATATATCATTTGATTGAAAATGACGAGAAAGGAAAGAAGATAGGGTTCTTTTATATTTTCTAAATACAAGGTTCGAGAAAATCAATTTTTGATTTAAAAGAATGGGGGGCTAAAAACTGCAGATGAAGGAATAAAAAAATAGATGAACTCAGGGCTTCCACTACTTTCCTATATCTTCTTCGGGAGGCTTAATTTCTTGTTATTTCTGCAATCGCTTCAGACTTTCATAATTTAAAAGAAGAGGTCAATGAAGTTACTTCTTTATAAATTTTTATAACATCATCTTTTTTCAGCCTTTTTAAATCTTGTAGGCGATACATTCTTCGCCGAAACGTACGCTAGCAATGGAAAAAATGGACGAACGGAAGTTCTTTCCCCGCTGGAAGCAGCTGCCGCGCAAGCGTGTGCCCCGCCCACCTTCTTAGTGAAAAGGGTCCATAGGGTTAGGAACATGTAAAATATGTAGGTTCATATTCCCTTAAAATTACTGAAATATTCCCTTTAAATGCCTAAATATTCTCTTAAAATTAGGTACTCCTTAACAAACAAATGATATGAACATTACAGTGACTAACAACATATAGCTTCAAATTTTCTGGCTTGAACCTCTGTCTATTTGAACGTAAAATAGATTTGCACTGTGAAAAATGATCTTTCTACTTCACATGAAGTAATAGGGGCTTTGGAAAATGCAGCACTTTCTTCTGCCATGTAGTTTTGGTTTGAGATGTGATGCTGTTCTCTGGATAAAATTTTTGAAATTAATTGCACTGCACTCCAACTTGGGTTTTTATCAGAACACCTTTTAGCTTTACATGGATAATTACTTGTTTAGGTGAAACCAGCACTGATTCAATTGCTTCCACAACTTAACGCAATAGCAACTGCTTTATGAAGAGGCAATCGTCTTTCCAAATTTTTTATGCTGTCAAGCGAAAGCAATCCCCACCACTGCAAATCTGCACCAACGGGCGTCGAGTATTTTGATTGGTCGAGACTAATAGCGATGGTGGCACTATCTGTTGGCGAAGGCGGAAACTAGTTTAGTTGATCATAGATCATAATAGCGAGAACACAAGGAGCTAATGGGCCTCACAGTGAGGACAAAATGCGATTAAAATATGCTTTTTGGTCTGATAACCCCAAATATGACACAAAACATTAAATATGCTTTTTTAGATCTTTATAATTATTAAACTAAAACACATATATTAAAAAAAACAAACATTTTTGTGCATATCTCTTAGTACTGAAACCATAAACAAAATACGTTTTTACCTAAGGTTCCTAACCCTATTAATCAACAGTGTTTTGTAACATTCGTAAATACTTATCAGCATTTAGGGTAACGTCTATGGAAATTGGTCCAATTAAAGGGGTCCCCATATCCCACACCACACAATAATTTTGACATCACCAACAACTTTAGATGGATCTGTCTAATGACTGTTCACCTTACTGTGGACATAAAAATTTGCCTCATCACTGAATAGTAAATGAAAGATCCAGTTGATAGTTGTACAGAACTCCTTATGTCTATCTGGATCATCTTCAGATAGTTTATGTTGCATCTGAACTTTAGATGCCACTTGTTGGTATGCAGAATCCGTGCTATGGATGATTGGCTAAGTCCACATTCAGTTGTAAGCCATCTTGTACTGCATTGTGGACTCTTTGCAAATGCTGTCAAAACCATTGTTGAGGTGCCTCATCAGTTGATGTTTTTGGCTGACCTGTATGAGCTTTTTGTTCAACAGTCCCAGTTGTCTCAGAAATGTGATATCACTACTGTGTGAGGTTGGTTCTCTTTTGCCATATATACAAGTCAGTATAATGTAGGGTCACCCAGTTGTTGAAACTAAGAAAGTGTACTTGAATTAAAACAAAATATGGTGAAGAACCATTCATAGATACACACTAAAGTTACAGTGCCATTCATAGACATATGCAAAGATCACAGACCCACTTGCACAAATTGGACTTGTGACTGTAGTATAGTTTATCTTTCAGTTTTATTAGATTCTTGATTTTCAAATATCTTACCAGTAATAAAATATGTAATATTAATCTTATGTTTATTTCAGGTCCATGAAAGATCTCATACAGGGGATAGACCCTTCAAGTGTGAAGCATTGGGTTGTGGCAAAGCTTTTGCTACTGGTTACGGACTCAAGAGTCATACAAGAGTTCACACAGGTGAAAAACCATACAAATGCCCTGATGATGCATGTGACAAAGCATTTAAAACTTCGGGAGACCTGCAGAAACACGTGA
This sequence comes from Rhysida immarginata, assembly GCA_023313115.1. Taxonomy (NCBI): domain Eukaryota; kingdom Metazoa; phylum Arthropoda; class Chilopoda; order Scolopendromorpha; family Scolopendridae; genus Rhysida; species Rhysida immarginata. The sequence goes on along the minus strand of JAHWFO010034948.1, from coordinate 5,607,658 downwards.
GGACGCATACAGGTAATTAATGTGGTCATTTTTGTACAGCACTGACTGTTTTTGAGAGAGCAGATTTGTAATTCAAAATAAGCTCAATAAATTAAAAATAAAATAAATATATCGTTATTTTTTAGATCCCCCCCCCCCCCTCATATTTTTTGATGTCAGTTGTTAATTTAAAATTTACCTTGTTTGTATCAGGAGAACGACCATTCAAATGCCCATTTGAAGGGTGTGACAGAGCTTTCACGACATCCAATATTAGAAAAGTGCACATTCGGACCCATACAGGTGAAAGGCCTTATATTTGTCAAGAGGATGGATGTGGTCGATCGTTTGCAAGTGCAACCAACTATAAAAATCACATTCGAATTCACACAGGTAAATATTTAAAATTTAACTCCAAACATCTTGGGATTATGGCATGGGGAGCTATGACAAAGACCGATTTCATCATTGTCCAAAGACTACCCTTCTTTATGTAAAAAGCATGGTAAACTCTGTAATCACTCTCTTCGTTAACAAGACACAGTGACATTTTCCAGAAATTTCAGCATGGACCAGACAAGCTTTAGGGACGTATAGATTTTAGACTTGTTCTCAGATCTATTTTTAGCTTGGACTGTTTGGGAATCCATGGAAGGCATATAAGCTTCCCTGCTCGAAATTTTCAAGAACTTCGCATGTGCTTCAGGCACAAAGAGAAATCCCTTAAGATGGCATTCACAGACTTTTTTCTTCATCTGAATACAATCCCCTCCAAAAGTTAAGCATGAAGTACAAATTTGATAATAATATTTAAACCACTTGATAGTTTTCAATCAAATCAGAACATGCAAAGTAGAAATTTTTCGAAAAAATTATTAGGGCAGCCAGAATATAAGAATGTGTTCATGCGATCTCACACCTCTTAATAAGCTTGATCTTTAAGCATGAAACTTTAATCATTTGTTCCTTAATCAACTAATGTTATTAAAATATGACAAACTATAATCACTGCTTTTTGGTGTAATATTTTCCATGTTAAATATAATGTTCATTTCATCCTTTTACTTTGTTTTATGTCAAATAATTATTTAAAGGCTCCATTGGTCTAATATCACTGAATTTTCGAATAATATAAATAAAGGTTACCAATGATACGGATACTAATATGTTTATTGCTGATGCATTTTTATTTACACCATCACAAAAGAAATCTGCCTAACGAAACGTGTTGGCAATAAACATATTAGTATATATATTGCCCGTGGACCTTTATTTATATTATTGTTCATAATTATGGTTGCATTTTTTCTTTGTGGGTATCAAACAGGTTGCTTACTAAATTAAAGTGCACTTGTAATAAGTTTATTTTAATATTACTCTTTCTTTTTTTTTGAGAAAAGAAAGTGTTTGTTTAATTTTCATTTAATTATTTACATTTTCTTGAAAAATTATTGATTGAATGAATAATTATTAATAATGAATTTCTTTTTATTATGTAAATAGGTGAAAAGCCATACGTGTGCATGGTTCAGGGATGTGGGAAACGTTTTACAGAGTATTCCAGTCTATACAAGCATCATGTTGTTCACACACACACAAAACCTTACGTTTGTAATTATTGCGGAAAAAATTACAGACAAACTTCCACATTGGCTATGCACAAACGGACGTCACATGGTATAACAGATGCAAATGAAGATGATATGTTACCTACAGGTGAAGAAGGTTAGTTTGTTAAAATAACTGGAGATATTTTTATTTGTGGGGTGTTAACGGTTAAAATTGCTCAATCTTTGCTAAATTTTTCCCCATAGTTGTTTTCATGTTTTCTAAATAAGTAAATGCTTAGATTTTATTGTTCACCATGAGAGGGGTTTTTAAACATGCTTTATGTTTAAAAACCTAACCTAACCTGATAGCTTTATTGTATAGTTTTTACTTTTTAGCTAAATGTAATGTTCTGTAGATTATCTAAAATCTGTAAAATTGTAAAATAAAATAAAAAACGGGGGGGGGGGTAATGATGGCTAAACTATGGAAAAAGGGGAGTGAGTTGAGTAAATAAGGTTGAGAACTATTGGTGTATAGTCATTTTAGATTTGACTACAATATACCAAGAATAATCTTTGTAAACATTACAATTATTGATTTTACTTCATTGTTATATACATGGTGACCCATTTAAATTTTCCCCTAGAATATCACAAGAACAACACATAGGATTGCAGGCACGTACCCAAGAATTTTTTCAGGGGAGGTCGAACTCTCGATTTATTGGACCTTTTGTTCGAATAATCCATTCTTTTTATTATGTTTTAATTACAGTAATACTAATTAAAAATGAAGATATTTCTGTGATATTTTTGTCAAGTTGCTTGTGAAGTTTAGCTTGAAAAATGCTCTTATACATTGTTGATATCAAAAAGAATCAGTCTGCTTACAAAATTCGGATTTCATTTTTGTGAAAAAAAACTTGTAATAAAAATTAAATAACCGTGAAAAGAAATAAAATTAAAATTGCAAGCATTTTCGACTTCAGTCATCTTCTGGCAATGAAAGATGTGAATCAGGAATTGCCGGTCCCGTTCAGTATAGGTCAAAGGGCAAAAAATCCTTTTTTTTTTTTTTTACCTGGAGTGAGCAAGGAGCGGGATGATTGGTGGGGGATGGGAAATGGCACTGGAACAGGCCAAATGAGGGAAAAAAGGGAAAATTAAAAAGCTGAAATTAAAAACAACCCCTCGCCAACGATTCCACTACTCCTTTTCACTCAGAGTTTTTAACAAAATTTAAACAATAGATTTAAATTCACGGAAATTAAAATCATGGACCTTCAGCATTTTTGGGGTGGTCGTTCGATCCCCCCGACCCCCCCTTGCGTACGTGCCTGGATTGAAAAAAAACTCTGAATGAATAGGAGATGGGGATCTATTTTTGTACCATTCGATTGCTCCCTCCGAGACAAATAAATTTCATTTGGAACTTTTTTCGATCCCATGTGTTGTTTTCGAGATATTCGAGGAGAAGCATAAAATGGGTCACTATGTATAATAATTGCTCATATGAAATCAGGAAGATTGGAATTAATGAAACTGCAATCATATGTATTTGATCATTGATTTAGAATTCTACATGCAAAACTTATGAAATTGTTATAAATAAACTTTGGAAAACGTAAATTTTAATTTATTTTCACATAACCTACCTAAATTTTTAAATGTGATTTATATATTATTTATAGAAGATGAGTGTGATTTAGTAGAATCTCTTCCTAAACGTCAGTGTATCAAAATTGAAGGAGATGCTGGAGAAGAAATCACAAATTTAGTTATCCATGGAACTTCTCAACAAGTAAGTTTAAATGAAAATTTTTGACTCGTATGAACTTATAAATAAATGCATTATTCATAAGATTAGATTATGCATATATACACAAATATTTTTTAATGTGATTTCATACTCAGTTTATACGAGGTGCAATCAAAAAGTTCCAGGACTGGTTCATTTAAAGAGAAAGTACTTTATTTAATTACTTTTACAGTGTCCCCTTCAAAATAGTCCCCTTGTGAAGTCATACAATGAGTCCAGTATTCCTGCCACTTCAGGAATGCATCCTGGAAATCTTTTTATTGAAATGAGTCAAGCACCTTCTGCGATTCGCACTGGATCTACTCAATTGTATCGAAACAGCGACCTTTCAACTGGTATTTCATTTTCGGAAAGCAGGCAAAGTCTGCAGGAGTCAAATCTGGCAAGTAGGGTGGGTGTGGAAGTGAAATCATGTTGTTTTTCACAAGAAACATCTCGTATGAGGAGAGCTCAGTGAGAGGGTGCATTGTCATGGTGAAGCATCCAGTTTTTTTCATGCCACAGATCTGGTTGCTTTCACCGAACATCTTCCCACAGATTGCTCGTTGGTTGAATTTGCTCGTTCTCAAATTTAATGTCCATGATAAAATCACATTCGACCTCACACAATAGTAGTGTTTTCTCAGTCCCCAATGCACATGAAACAGAGTCCTTTGAAAAGCTGATTTATGAATGTTAGGGCTATAATATACTTTATTTGTGGACTTGTACTGCCATTTGTTGACGAGATGCACGACAAGTCTCGGAACATTTTGATCACACCTCATATTCAAACTCTTTTTGATATAATACAAATGTACGCTACTAGGGTTTACCATGCTTAAAGGTATGAATTAAATCCTTAAGTCTGGATCCTGATTTGGCTAATTGTTCTTTACTGTACAGTTGTAAACAATGTCATATATGGGACCTCATTATCAGAGTTCAGTTGGTTATTTAACAGCATGTTTTTGTCTCCTATTACTTTTGTAAATTTCGACGACTTTCATCGATTGAATTTTCTGTAATCTTTAGTGGCTTCAGAGAGTTCATGATTTCTGTTTTGCTGAATTCGTGTTTGTTTCAACTACATGGTTGGCATAGGCTGATTTTTCATTCCACTTAGATTTGGTTGGTAACTAAAATATATGAATATACCAGGGTTACTATAAATGATTCATTCGATTTCAAAACACTATTTTCCAAAGTGTTACACATAAAAATATAATTTGATACTTGAAAAGAACTGTAAACTCACCAAGTTTGCATCATGATATACCAGTTTGCAGCACGAGTGCAGTGTCTTTAAAAAATGGCGACATAACAGGGAAAGATCTTGTGTGCATTGGAATATTCAAGATGTACGTCTGTTATTTTAGTGCAGCATGCATCAGAAGAGTAAAGAAAAAATATCACCATGCAAACAAAGCATTTTATGGAGGTATCGGCAGTTTAAGGACATTGGTTGTCTGGAAAAGCACCAGTCGACCAAGCGTGTTAGCTGAAATGTTTAGTGTGGAGTGAGTGAGTGAGAGAGTGAACCAGAGGGGCACATATTTATATATGTGCGAAGAACATTTGTATAATGTGAGAAAAACTTGGTGAGTTTACAGTTATTTTCATCTATCAATTATATTTTTACTTGTAATACTTTGGAAAATAGTGTTTTGAAGTCGAATGAATCATTTATAGTAACTTGAGTTCTGTAAGGCCACAGTTATTATTTATGTTGAAGTAGATGTGGTGTCCTTTTTCTGTTGTAATCCTATATATTTCAGGTCCAGCATAAATTTTTGATATTTATTTTGGTGCTGTTCTTCGAAATTACAGGGTTTCTTAGTCGTTCATTATAGTGTCACATGAAATGTAACAGCCTCATTAAGCTTTTTACATATTGCATAATTCTGAGCTTTGCCATCATTATTATGTCTAGCAATACTGAACCTTTGCCAACTAAGCATTTAAAGTTGTTGATAATAAACAACAAGGACACGCAGATTTGCTGGACTGTATAGGAACATGCAGTAAAATAAGAATTTTATAATTGTTTAATATTAAACAGTATTGTAAATTATAAATGAAAATAATGTATTTGAATCAGATAAAGGTCCTATTTTTTTTTAATCCCAAACTAAAATGAACCTGACACTTATTTAGGCCATTCCAAACTTTAAATTTTTGAATAACAAAGAGTTCTCAGTTTGATTAAGTAAATGTTGATAGACAGGCATATTAAGGGATGAAATTTTGCCTTTAAATATCTTATATTTCATATTCTTTATCTTGAAGGTCATGGTAGCTGGAACTACACTTGTTACAGATGATGCTGCAATTGCAGCATTACAAGCAGCCCAGCAAGCAGCTGAACATGCAGTTCAGCAAGTAACACAGCAGCAGCATCAAGATCATCCAATAGTTACTACACCTCAGATTTTGGTGGTGACAGATCCCTCCCAACTTGTAACTCTACAGGTAATGTTTCTAATTTATTCATAAAAAAGAAAAAAACTGTAGCTTTGTGGTAAGAATATAGTTAACTCTTCAGTGTGAGAGCATTATTGGGGGGAGGGGGAGGGTAATGGACGTCCATGGTGAATTTCACCTCAATTCCAACCACATAATGGGCAGACAAAATATTGGGTTGTTTCATAAGTATTGGGTGAATTTGATGTAAAGAAAAAGAGACCAGAAACAAGGAGAAGAATACATTTTATTAAGTGAAATATCTGCCCTCGGCAGCTATACATTGTGCCCGTGTTGGCAATGAAAAAATTCCACGGTGACAGAAGTCGACATTACAACTTTCCAAAAAACTATTGACTGCAGTAATGACAGCATCTTGAATTTGTGAACCATTTGTCCCGCAAGAAGTTGTCCAAATGACGAAAAAATGGAAATTGGTTGGGGCTAAGCCTGGAGAATACACACGATGAGGGAGAACCTTATACCCCAAAGTATTAATTCTTTGCAGGGTTAGAACAGACACATGTGGACGAGTACCATCTTGGAGGAGTATTGGACATGCATGATTCACCAGCGATGGTTATTTTGTTCACAGTTTCTGATAGTATTCGTCCAGCAATACACATCGCTGCTGATCGTAGTCCCCGTGGCAGAAATTCAAAATGCACCCCACTCATGGGAGATCCAGCACAGGGAGATGAGAAATTTGTTTGGATGCACTCAAGTGTTGGGTGCTGTTAAAGTGTTTCCCCTTTAATCAGCCACTAAGCTTTACATTTTCTGTTGTAGAGCACCCATTTTTCCATGCGATGCAGAAACAGTGTTAGAACTTGACGATGTTTGAGGACAAACACGTTTTCAAGTGTTACAGTTGCTGCTGTTCGGTAAGGACATGTGGAACCCAAGTGTTCAACTTTTTCGACTTGGCTAACGATTAATGTCCATATCACCAGTGCCAAATTTCGTAAATAATCTACGGACAGTTCTGTCACTTGGTTTTCCATAGTTCCTGCTGTAATGTTAAGCACCGTAGGGCTCATGCAAAGTAGCCTAAGCGAAATTGACCAATACTTACGAAACAACCCAATATTAACAGACTTTGCTAAGATTGTGTGTGCCAGATAAGTAGATACTAGCCATAAGAAAATGACCAGCTTTTCATGATCACTCTTTCAAAAGAGTTAACCAAATCAAGGGAAAAATCATTTTCTCCAGACATTCATACCGTTGATGATCAGAGTGAACAAAAAGATATCTAGGTTCTCAAAGACAACCAATATGCCACTATTTACTAGCTAGCAGGCTAATACAATATTGGATTTAGGGAGGATATTTTAATAATGCACAATCCAATGAACCATAGCATGACTGAGTTACAAAACCAGATGCCGTAGTCAAGTTCCTCTCTGGAACAGAAAAGGGGAAGAAAGCACTTCCAGTGGGTGCATGACCATCAAGAATGGACTGTGGACAACTGATGTCTGATGTCAACCGTGCTCATTGTGATGATGTGAATCCTTTCTTGGCTTTAGATGGGTTCCTTAATTAGAGTTGATCAATGTAACTGGTACCAAGTACTTAAGCATCATAGCTCAGTGTAGATAAAGTGCAAACAGCATAAGACAATCAATCTCCGTTACAAGCTGGTGGCAGTTCTGTCGTTGTCTGAGTAATCTTCAACACCCTATTTCAGATTTGTTGCCAACTACCTCCACCCATTCATTGCTACTTCACTCCAGGATATTGTAATCTTTTTCTGCATAACAACAGCCGAAGGCCACAATAAAAAATGGCAACATTTCTGTAGCCCGGGCAGTCTCCAGATCCCATTAAGCATTTGTGACTGGATGCCAAGTATTTAATGGATGTGTTTTGATAGGTTCATGGACCTAGCGAGAGTTAACTCGTGTAATTGTGGCCAATTATCTCCACTGAAGATCACGATGAATACCCTATTGAAACGCTATGCGAAGTAGTATTTCTTCAGGCGCTGTTTCACTTTTGGTACCCACACTTTTCATGCATTCTTTCGGGCATTGCTTACTCATTACTGTTCCTTTCTTGTTCAGTTTGAACATGGACTGTAATTTTTTAGCGATGTTGTTAAAAGCAGACATTGACATGTTGTAGTATCGCATCATATGCTTCACGAATGCCACATTACCCACACAAATCCTCTACCCCAGCTGCCATCTTTAAACATAGGGTAGATTCCCACTAAACCGCACGAACTTGAAAGATAAGTTTCGTAGGGTCCAGGACTGCCTTTGAGGAGGCTCATAACTATCAAAATGGACGAGACCACCTCACGAAATCTATCAAAACAATCCAGTGAGGAAAAAACTTACCACTGCGAGTTCCGTGAGTCTATGTTAAAAAATTCCTAAAAAGCCCTATGTTATAGATGAAATTGAAATTCCATATGCTCGTCTTTAATTTTGAAGTTTCAGATAGATATAAACTTCAGCATTTTAATATGAGGCTGAGTCAAATGAAAACCGGAAAACCACTGTAGAAAATTGAATGTTATTGGAGACGAGTCCTGGGTCTATCACTACCAACCATAGACCAAGCGCTCCAGTAAGGAATGGCAGCATTCGACATCACCAAAGCCGAAAAAGTTCCGCAGCCAGCCATCTGCAGGAAAGGTGATGCTGACCTTTTTCTGGGACCATAAGGGTCCCATAGTGGAACATTACATGGATAAGGGCAAGACAGTGACTAGTGCCACCTATAGTGAATTGGTGCGTGACATTCTGAAAACTGCTATATGCACGAAGCACTGTGGACAACGTGCAACCTCATACGGCTCGTGCGACTGTGGCGACTATCCAGGACTTGCGTCTGGAGTGCTCCCCTCATCCTCCTTAGTCTCTCGACCTCGCGCCCTCCGACTTCCACATCTTTGGCTCACTAAAGGACTCCTTAGGTGGCCACAAGTTCACGACCGACACGGAGGTGAAACAGACGGTGCATGAGTGGCTGCACGTGCAGCTAAAAGATTTTTTTACTCCGAGATATCTATGCCCTCCCGACTCTATGGAGGAAATGCATCAAAAAGCGGGGGGACCACATTGAAGAATATTGTACTTGTTCCAACTCTGTAATAAAGGAGCTGTAAAAAAATATTTCCGGTTTTCATTTGACTGACCCTCCTAGTTTGCACCACACATTGATAAATAATTAATTTTTGTATCTTCTATTAAGTATTAGAAACAAAAAGTTGTTTTATGACAACTTTTGATCTTTGAAATAATATAAACTTAAATTTGAAGCATTCTCTCTTTTTCCCCTCCAGAAGTTTTTCATTAATTTTTAAATTTTTAAATTAATGTATGAAAATAAGCATTGAAAAACATCAGTATAAGTTTTGAATTGTTTTAATTATTGTAAGACAATTAATTTTCGTTTCCATTTTATTTTCAATTAGCAACTAGGATCACAGCAATTAGGGGAAGCATTGGTTGCAGTCAGCAAAGCAAATTCTATAACAAATATCCAAGGGAAGACTCCTACCAGTCGAGAATCACTTATTACTTACTCAACAGAATAGTGATTTAGTTAAGTGAAAGAAAAGAGAAACTGTAGCCTTCAGAGCTTTAAAACTTATCTCCAAAGTAATGTGAATATATTTTTCAAATATTAAAAAAAAAAATTTTGACATTTTATTTTTACTGACATTTGTCAGTCTAATAATTTTCTTCTTATCAATCATGTTAAAAAATCATCTACTTACGTGACTCATATGTTCATTGTGAAATATGATTAAAAGAAATGTTTTTAAAAATCGGGTATTTATTTATTTATTTATTTATTTTTGTATATGCTTATAGGAAGGAAAAACCTACAGCTGGGAAAAAAAAAAAATCAATCAATCAGAGAAATGGAATTTCTAAGACCATATATGATGCAAAAATTCTGAATGCCCAAAAAAATATAGAACTAGCAACCCTCACCTTACCTTTCGAATTTTTTTTTTATTTGCAAAACACATGAAAATTAGATTCATATAAAATGGTCACCTGATATTAAAATATTAAAACTCAGTGTATTACTTTACTAGTTTTACAAAGTAAGGATATTTCCAAAACCAACTCTGAGCAATAAACGCATTCAGGTATTTCTTCTTTCTTTCTTTCTTTCTTCACATACAGCCATTTAGATCCATTCAGCACAGGATCTTTAGCCTGATGATATGAAACTTACAGGAGCACTATTAGAGTTTTAATTTCGTATTTTTGCCCAGGGGATCGGAGATAATATTTTTTTAAGAAGATCCGTATTTATAAGATAGTGGCGTAGGGAGTATTTTTTCTTTTGAAAACCTTATTTGCCATTGCTCTGAGTTGCATGTCCTTAAAACAATAGATTTTAATATACCGGGCGATCTAAAAGTGTTACTTTTTTTTACATTGTTAACGACATTTTCAGTGTTTGCTTTCCAGCAATTCAATGCTTTCATAAGAATCATGAGGCACGCACAATATATATATAAAATACACCTAACCATTTTTTAAAATACACATTTTGGAAAATTGGACACCCAACCCAGACAGGTGGCAACACAGTCTACCCAACAAAAGTTGGACTAGCCATATCCAGTTAAATTTCATATTTCAATTAAGATGTTAAATAACGCTAGTCAACATTTTACAACTTTTTTTTTTGTACTTTAAGAAAACAAGTTTATTTCTATTATTTTAACAAAATATTTTCGAATACGCCATCAAAACTTTTCTAGAACATATTTCTTGTTTTTCAATTTACATTTTTAAATTATTCAGAATTTGAGGCCTGATAAATTTCCTTGCAGCCCCAAAATATGGATAGTTTAACATTGTACCCTCTATGTGCATAACTTGGAAATGTGAATAGGAAAAAATTTAAAAGATTTGAATTCTACCATACAAATTACTCCTATGAGCACTCACTATCTATGGTCTTTTGTAGAAAAAATGTGTTGACCAGTAAAGTTAAAAATAAACCAGTGGAGCTGTGGTTATTTAGTGTGTGAAGAAATAGGATACATGTGAAGATGTTATAAAGTAAAATCATTCTGATAATTGAAATTGGAAATTTAAGTTCACACATGCCCACTCCAACTTTTTTTTGGCTAGATTATAGTATTAAATTTACCTATAAAAGATCAGAGTTTCACATCTTTCTTTTGAGGGTAGGTTTTTCCTTCCAATACAAGCAAATCCACACATTTCCTTATTATGAGTGTTAATAATACACTTATAAACAGTCAAATATATTCTTGTGTTCAGGTTTTATTGATTTTTTTTTTGCTTTAGTACAAGCACAAATTTTAGATACAAGCAATTCAATGGAATGTATGCCAGGTCTACATGATTACATTTTCTAGAGTCTGACATCAACGAAAAAAAAACAATTAAGTAACATTAGGCAGCATTTTTTTTTTCTTTTACCCACATGATAAGAATTAAAAATCAAGACTTAGAAAGAAAAATTAAGAAAATTAATACAATGAATAGGCATATTTCTTGCTTGGTTTCTTTTACAATGTGAAACTTTGGGGGAAAACGACAGCCGTGATCCTTTAGCTCTCTCCCTCGAGAGTCTCTTTGTCGAACATGTAGATACCCAGCCCTTCTCCAACGCGCTTTATGTTGGTGACATAGTCGCCCAACTGTTTGATGGCTTCCACTTGTTCAGTCAGATAATGGTTTTCAATGAAATCTGCCATCTGGAATATAAAAAATAAAATACATCAAACACGCATGTTGGTTGGTTATTTATAATCAATGATTTTTCCAAAAGCGTCTAGAAGGGAGTTATATGGTTTTAACTGTCCTTCAAACAATACCAGAGCATAAAAAATAAATTTAAATTGTTTTTATTATTTTTATCAATAATTACCTGAGCATCACCATGATTCTCAGCAAGCTTATGCAAATCGAGCAGCGCCTGGTTGACGGACTTCTCAAGTTCGAGTGCCGCTTGCATCGCCTCGAGCCCTGAACCCCAGTCCTCGACAGAAGGCTTGAGGACGTTCTGAAGTACGATGCGACCCCCGCGTTGGTTCTGGAATTTCATGAAACGTTCCGCGTGTTCTCGCTCTTCGTCTGAAGATTTTTTGAAGAATTTGTAAAAGCCGTTCAAGGCTACGTCATCACGATCAAAGTAATATGCCTTTAAAGAAAGAAAAAGGGGAAAAAAAATATTTCAAATTTACAAATTTATTCAAAAATTTTTAAGATGAAGGGAGTAATATTACTCTCACTGTTTAAAAAGGGGAAATAGGTTAGTAAAAGTAGATTAGAGATAGCAGGCGTTTAAGGTCAAATTTTCAGTTTCATATTAACTTTAAGGTTAACAGCACGTCCAGACAGAATCGATTTTATATTTAAAGGAACAAAATTAGTCTGAAACGGTAACTAGGATACGGTGTTATGCAACTGGTAACTCCACTACATTAATTGTCACAGTTTTAATATTTTAGGGGGGGGGGGGGGTACTTAAAAAAAATTATAAGAAACTTACCATACTCATGTAAACATAACTCGCATACAATTCCATATTGATTTGCTTGTTAACGCCAGCTTCACATTCAGGATGGTAATTTTGACGAACTTGACTTTGGGCCATCTTGCGAAAAATATATTACAAAATGTACAGATTATTAACAGTTACTGATTGGGATGAGGTTGGGATATTGGAGATCGAATTAACTGAATCAATGAGCAATTAATGGGGATAAGTAACGCAATTTGGTGCTGTTCGTTCAAACACTGTTGACCCGTAACAGCTAACCAAAAATTTAATGGCGCAGTAGCTTCCCACTCGTATTTATACCTTGGCTCTTCCGTCTCATTCTGTTCCTCCCTTTCGTACTTTTGCGCACGGCGCCACCGGAAGCACAACACTACGTCATTCACTTTTCACTTAGCAAATAAAAAATTATTCGCATATAGTTTTCTTCTTAATCAGTCGCTTTATCTTTTCATGTGCTTGTTGACACATGATTTTTATATTTTTCTTTAAATTAAAGCAAAAATCTAATTGTTGTTATTATTATTATTTGATTTAAATATTTTTTTTTTTAATTTTATTTCTACAATGACAAGGCATTTATTTGTCCCTGGAATTCCCATATTGAATTCCTTTCGAGTAATTGAATACTATATTGCAATTTCTTAATCATGTACTCTGTTTTATGCATCACTTACTCTTGTTAATGCGTCAGTAATGTTGCCTTAATCAACATTTAAAGAGAAATTTCCATACCTGTAAATTTGTCATCCATTCTGAAGATGTGTTGTTCTGTTCTTTGCTAAATGGAACAAGAGAACCAACAGTGGTTGTCGCCGGTTTTAAAATAAGTCTTTGGATTTCACTCTGAAATTAATTAACGGAGATGATCATAATTTGCAAAAACAGAAAATAAAAAATAAGCCTTGTAGATATGTTAATCTTTAAAAAAAAAAGCAAAAAAAAAAAAAAAAAAATTAGCTTTTTTGCATGTCAACAATTCTTGACTTTTAAAATGAGATTACAAATGTGAGCTTTCAGGTTTAATAATGTCCTTCCCTTCTGAAGGAAGCGCACAAAATTTAAATGAAGGGATTGAAGCTTTTATTCTGCATCTTTACGTGAAATATCGTTTAGCAGAAAAATAATTTGAAATAAAATTTAATGATCATCAATTTTCTGTTCGTAGAAAAGGTACAGTTTCCTCTAAATTTATTGTTTTCTTTTTTGAATATTAAAATTATATATTTTGTTAACTAAATGATTTACGGGAGCGTTATTTTTCAAGATTTCGCAAAACAATGTTTTTAGGTATTGTTTACGTCGGAAAAAAAATTTAAGAATAGTTAAGAAAAGGCGGAAGTCTCGAAAAAGTAAATTGCCTCTTTTTTGTCTTAAAAACATTAAGAAAATATCATTCGAGAAATTGTGACTAACCTAGGAAGAAATGTCATGTAAAGAAAGATTAGTCATTCGTTAAAATAGAACGCAATTTCTGGTATCGATTTTTATTCTCGGAACTATTTTTTAAAGGTTCATCCTATGGTTTGGAATTCTTGTAAGGTAAAATTTAATGTAATCTTTGAATGTAATTCTATACGTAGTATATAGGAAATGTTAGAGATTTGTCCCCTTTTAATTGTGCTCTTGAATGCTTTATTGACATGTCCCAACGAGCAAAGAATTGCAACATCTTTCTGAAATAATCAAACACAAGACATTTGAACAAATATACTACATATTTTCTAAAACTTGTAGGTACAGTAATTATTATTGAAATCTTAATTTCGGAGAACGGTGCCTTCATTCGGTTTCCTTATCAGGCCAGATAAAACCTGCAAGAACAGGTTGTCACTGTGAATAGCAAAATGATAACAAATATCATTTCTTTAATCTGAAAAAAAAACCCAACTAAAACAATAATTTTGTTGTGAATATGTAAAAAAACAAAAGATAAAGGTAAATTGCTTTGTTAAATTTTTTATCAATTTTCAGAAATATCTCGTTAAGTGTCGAAAGGGGTTAGATGCGAAATGTCACGTAATTCGCAAGTTTGCAAAAACAGATGCCTTTTCTGTTTGAGATTCTTAAATTGGCTCGCTTAATTATAATTCATTCGTATTTCCATTTTCTCTTTTTAATTGTTCTAGTCATTTAGAAGAAATTAATAAATTTTGTTAACTGCAGAAAATCTTTTTTTTCAAACAAAATTCTAGTGCGAATATATGATTTACGTCGCGTTTCGGTTAAGTCTGTAATCAGACATCTCAAACAAGAATTATTTATTTACTTTTAATTTATTTAAAATATTCTTAAAAATTTCATCAAGGAAGCGAAGCAAAGTCTTAGAGACTTCCGCTTCAATAATGGATGCATTGAAAGTTTGCCGAAGCTGTGAAAATACTCTCACTTCAAATTATTAAATTTATTGAACATACAAACTCGTTGCAATTAAACATAATGTTTATCATGGGTGTTTATTTTTAAATTGGGAACATGTTCTTCACCTAATTTTTATTTGAAATCTCAGGCAACTGAATCGTTAATTCTCTCCTGAACTTTTTCCCCTCCCTGTTCGTACGTATCTATTCTTAATCATGTGTTTAGTGCACTTGCTTAACAATCTCAGTTAATTACATCATTTCTCATGACATTGGCAACTGTCGGCGCTTTGTTTGTAACAAGTGGTGCTCAAAGCTCTTCCATTTGTTCAGCTTCCTCCTACTTGCATATTAAATAGTTTGCTGGTCGTATTTATTTATATATATTTTATTATTGTTTTCCGGCTTGTTATATTTAAAAAAAAAAAAAGACTAGTATTTATCATTTAACCATTTTACATTTTATTGTGTAATTGAGTCACTTGTAACCTTTTTTACTTGACAAATGATTAGTGCTTAACAGTGTAGAAATCATGCTATTTGCGACATTAATTTATTTGATTATTAATTTCTTGCCATTGGCATGAAATTTATTTGATAGTTTTAAAATAATTTTCCTGCTATAAGTGACAGTTCAGTAAACAGAAATATTTTGCGAGTGATTGATTATCTTCTCCATTAAGAAGTTATGTCAATATTTGACTTATGTTTATTACAAAGTTATAAAATTAGATTTTCTAAGTAAGAACGAAGTCAAAAATCGAGCGCCAAATTGGGAAAATGGCGATGAAATAAAAATCACATTTAAAAAATAACAGAGGAAGGAAGAGATTTTGTTAAAAATTCAGTGACAATATGAAAAATTCTTAATCAATATTTCAACACTAATTATCCGTTTCAATATTCAAGAATAAAACACTTATAACAAAGAAACAGTAAATACAGCTAAAAGAAAAAAAAATGGTTTTTGATTCGTCATGTCTTTTGAAAGTAATTGCGCAATACTCGTGTTTGATTGTTTCTCTCTAAACAGGAAATTTTGCTTCACTCAAACAATTTTGTTCATTAGTTTTTGTTTTTTTTTAATTTCGTCGATGTCTATTCCATTAGTCCCTATTCCATCACTCGCTCTAATTTTCACCCTCAAAAATATTGGGATCAATCCTGAACTCGATTAAAAAAGCAGCATATGCTATCGGCTTCGCATTTTCGTTGCCCTCGTACTTAACGCATTCCATTCTATTTTTTAACATATTGGGCACCTACACGAAATGTTTTCCTGGGATTTTTGAACTACCAAAACTTGGGTGACATTTATCTGGCCACCTCTTTCAGCTATGCTGGAACTAAATTGTGGAGGACATCCATTGGGATTTTCGCAATTCCTCTTGAAAATCTTACACAGATCTTATAAATGGAGGAAACTGAGACCTTGCCCGTCGTTACAACTCGTCCCTCGGTCGGGGCTCCGTGCAGGTTAATCCAAGCGTTGATCACTGTTCCCTTCATACCAGCGCATGGTAGCAGCAGCAACATGACACTTGCTATTGTCATCTTGGAAGTAACAAGCAGGAATCCATTGCGTAATAACGATACCAGGGATCCATTGCGTAATAACGATACAGTGTTGGGAGCACTTCATCGTCCAGAAGAACCACCAGTGGTCCTACACCGTAATAGGTGAAACATCCACAATATAATGCTACCATTGCCAAATTTTCTGGTAGGCATTATTTACTCTGGCAGAAACCGTTCTCCAGCACACCTCTGTACGTCCTTTTGGATCGAAACTGCGTGAATCTTGTCTCGCCACTCCACAGAACTGATTTCTACTGTTCTACTGTCCAGTTGATGGCTAGACACCACTTTAGGAATTATTTAGTGGCGCCTACAGAAATATCAATTTACTCTTTTAAATCCTGAAAATTCAGTCTGATGATGGCCATCAGGGTTCTCTGGTGGTCAGATTTTTGGTCGCCCGGAACGTTCAGCTTTCCTGCACTCCCATCTACAGTTGATTTTGGCTGTTTAACTTAGGAGCAATTTCTTTGCTAAGATTGCATTCCACAATTACACCCTTGTCGAATTCCGATATCACTGCTCCACGTGCCTCTTTTACATTGGTATTTTGGTTGATTGGTTGGTTGGTTTATTAGAATTTTTGACGTCTACTAAGGTCATTTTGCGCCTTTTACACACTTTATATCTGTACGCAGCCCGAGACAAACACAAACATCCATGCCCACGGCGGGATTCGAACCCACGACCAGATGGATTCGAGAACTAGAAAGCCTACGCCCTAGCCCTCTCGGCCACCTGCCGGCCATTGATATTTTGCATCTGCTTTAAATCACGTGATCGCCGCGCGAGTCCATTAACCTATGGTTGGTGGTGCTCAGTTACTTTTTGGTAGGTAGTGTATACAGGGTGTAAATGGACGACGTTTCACAAATTTAAGGAAATGTAGAGGATGAAATTCTGAGCAATATAGTCTAGTCGCGTTTTTCGATCTCAGGCTCCGTTAAAAAGTTATACCGCTAAGTTAAAAATTGCTCAGCGTCTGTATCAAGATAGATTTCCGGAAGTGACGTCACGAAACTTTAAAGCGCTATAATTGTTTAACGGAGCCTCAGATCGAAAAACGCGACTAGACTTTTTTGCTCAGAGTTTCGTCCTCTACATATCCTTAAATTTGTGAAACGTCGTCCATTTACACCCTGTATACAGAATATGTAATATGATATCCTTTACAATAGGACCCCCATAGCATGACTACGGAATTATTTTGAGTAAAACACTCCAAATCAACAGGAGTCCGAATTGCAGTGGTTTCTCAAATAAATTAATTCTAAATTAATTGTGATGATATACTTATAGCTCTGTTTTGAGGAATAGCACATTCCTCAACTTTGACCGCGCTCCATTATTTTCTGGATAAATTCGACCCTTGGGGTTGACCGAATAGATAAATTCAAATTTCATGTACCTCCAAAGTAAGTAATCAATTAAAGTGTAGATGATTAAAATATATTTCAAGTAATAGAAAATAATGTTAACAAATAATTGACTTCATATTAAAAAGGCATCAAACACCTGTCCCAACTGAGTTAAGTACTTGTCAAAATATTTTATGGCATCGAATATTTGCAATCCAAATTTTATCACTTCTACATTCCTTCTTCAGCTCCACGTAAACAGAAATGCATAAAACCAGTTAACGAAGCAAGTAAAATCAGTTAACGAACCTTGCAGGATTAAGAATGATTCTTATATGATTAAGAAGGATTCAAAAGATTTAGATTCCCACTGTGCATGGAGTAATAAATGGGGACTCCAATATTGAAATATTCTACAAGGCAGTGAATTCTCTATTGAATTCTTAGGATGGATGCTACCAAAACCGCAGCATATATAGGAACTTTAGTTGGTGATGACAGCTATCGGTTGTCAAAAACTAGCTACAGACTCTATTATGGATTCTAAGCATGTAATCAGAAATACGAACTCATTTGTTTAACCACGCGAATGATTATAAGTTAAATAATAAGATATGTATATAATTACAATTATGGCTGTTATTAAGCTGGTTTAATGCTAAAAGATCTTTACAATGTTGCTATAAGCAGTTTAAAGCCCATCCGCCTTTATTACCTTAATTGTATAGATGCGATGATACCTGAACGGCCCTTTGTAATTCAAACGCAGTAGACGAAAAGGGGCCCTCAGCATGGCTCACTCCATCCCACAAGATTGAGGTCCCCCTCCCTTTAGCTGGCGTTTTTTTTAACAGAATCCGTGGAAAGAAATTGGGTTCTCATTTTTTAATTCAACTTTATCATCGTCCGTGGCCATTGTTATGCAACAATACATCTCCTTCGGCAATGCTCAACAGTAAATAGCCTCAATAAAACATTTGACATGCACTTCAAAACTTGAGTTAAAGAATACATGTGACATTTTTGCAGGTTATTATCATTACTAATAATTAGTACTGCAGGTAATTAATATATTGCTTTTTGCTACATTGCATAATATCCTAATGTTACTGTACTCATGAGATGTAGGGTTTTGTTTTAAAGATCAAAGTAGCGGAATACTGAATTTAAAAAAAATACTTCGTAATACTAAACGTCATGCAATATAGATAAATGATACACGAAAGAAAAGTAATATCGACATAAAACCCATTTAAGAATATTATAAATAGCCTTGTATCCAATCATGAATTCAGATGTCTTTAAATGGAGTAAATGTGAAATATTACTAATAAATATAATTACCTCTAACCAATTCACAATCCGTCCTACAATAGTAGCAGACAATATAATTTCGTCTTGCCACTTTTCGTAGAACGGACACTGAATTAGACCTGAAGAAGATATCCAAAACATTTCTGAAGCAAGGAAAAATATAAGTTGGCTCAGAAAATTGTAGGCTTCTTGCAAATGAAAATCTACTCCACCATACGAAATTAATTTGGGTTATTTCTTTGTAAGGACGAAAGATTCCCTCTGAAACGACCTCTTCACGCTCGGTAAATATTTACGCAGTTTTGATGTTTCGGTACGATTGTTCTTGGATTTGAAATTATATGATTAACCCAACGCATATAAACACTTCTCTAATAATTCAATAGACTTCCATCAGCACTTGGACTTTCTTATTAACTGGGGGAAAAATCTTGGATTAAAGTCTTCTCAGCTCTAAGTTCTTTGGAACCCAGGGGGAAAAATATACGGCAGCAAACTTATATTAACTATTAAAAAAAAAAAGCTCACGTGTCTTTAATAACTGAATTGGTATGCGTGCAACAATAATCTTAGCATTGTTTTTTATTACATAGCATGTTGTAGATCAATAAACATTATTTTACGACAGAATAGAAGAGTACGTAAATAAATACTAAAAATTCGATCTTTTTAATTAAAAAAATCCTATTTATTGTAATAAATATTAATTTTTTGAAACAAAAGCTTCGCAAAAGATTATTGATTTTTAGATGATTGTTAGAATAAATCTGTAAGTTTTGTTCTGAAGATTGATGCCCGATTGTTATTTAGAGATAAGGCTTACAAATATATATAAAAGAAATGCTTAACTTGCTTATACCTACTTATAACATAAATGTAAACTAGTTGAGCTATTGAAGCACAAGTGCTCTGAAATTCATTCAGATTGTTGTGGATGAGACTTGTAACTTCTGATGATGAAATAATGTAGAAAAAAAGGAAAAGAAAGCAACATGCCTAGTTGATCACTTATCGCCAACAGAAGCAATGCACAGGGGGCGGATTTACATATTTCTACATCCTAGGCTAAACCACATTTTCCCTAGGCCATGGTCTAAGTTGGCCTTATGGGAAATCCAGCCCTGGCAATACATTGTTGCCAACGAGTGGCCTGATTGTTAACGCAATGTTTGAAAAATTCGCATCGAAATTATGGAGGTGATGAATTAATGCAGCTGATACACTGGTGCTTCATTAACACAGCATTTCTTCGACAAACATTGCGGGGGGGAAATAATTCGTTAGCAAAAATATCAAGAGAATAAAGAGGACGTGGCACAGTTTCGTAGGCATGAATCGTAGGCCAACTGATGATTACGATGTATGAGGTA
>JAHWFO010034948.1:5569004-5586972 GCA_023313115.1 Rhysida immarginata | reverse complement strand
GTATATGGTCGGGCGTTATCCTGAAGCAACAGGACCCCATCTCTGTTGATAAGTTCTGGCCTCTTAATGCACAGTTTTTCATGCATCTATGGCATATTTGCCAGCAGCAATATGGTGTTATAATTTGATCACGTAGGAGGAAAGAATAGTGAATGATACAGGCAGAGACCAGTATATATTAAGTGTTACCAGGAACAGTTGAAGCTAAGGCAGCTTTGGAGTGGGTCCTGGGACGTCTTTTGCTCCCAACTATTAAGCCAAACGCGTACGATTATCGCACAATATCCACTTTTCGTCAGCAGTTGTAAATTTCTTTCCTGCTTGCTTTTTTGGAAGAGAGAAGAGCACACTTCCATTCGCTGTGCTTTGTTCTAATCGATAAGTCCGCATGCCACACATTTGTCGAGCTTTTACACCGTATCTGTTTTAGTGAAATACCAGGAAATCAAATAAATAGGATGCCTTTGACGTATGGGCGATCTCTAGCACTATCTCTTGTTGGTTTGTTTTAATCGTATTCTTTAATTCGGCAGGAACAGTGGAAGCCAAGCGATTCCTTCGAAAGTAGTCCCTTTACCAATTGCTTTAAACGTTAAATACTTTCGGCTGCAGCCCTCGCAGAATTCTTTCCTAGAAAAATACTGTCCTTAATCGATTTGGTTCCAAGACTGATTTTGAGTCTACGGTATTTGCTCTTCGAGTTTACTTCGCACAACAATTACAATCATTTTCATCACCCCCGTGTTGCCTTAAAAATTTGCATATTCCGCAGTTTGCGCTCTCCCCACATGTCAGTAGAATAAATCATCCCTTTAATGGACCATTTAATTTGCAACAACCCAATAATATCATTTCATTCAAGTTCCACCATTGTATTCCAGTACGTTATGTACAGAGGTTGAGTCAAAAGTAGTGGCCGATCATCGCGCAAACTTTTAAATGGGCACCAGACATGAACCACTCATTGCTAATCTTCAAAGTAGAGTTCATCATGCTCGATGGTCTTCATCCAAAGATCAGCCAGTTGGCGGATGCCCGCGCGAAACCACTCCTCCGGTTTCTGGGCGAAAAAGTCACGCACGGCGTCTTCAACCTCACTGACATTGGCGAAGCGCCGTCCACGCAGGAAGTGCGCCATGGACCGAAAGAGATGGTAGTCGGAAGGTGCCAGGTCGGGGCTGTAAGCTGGATGTGGCAGAACCTCGATTTTTTCCAGCAGTTGACGACACACCTTCACCCGTTGTTGTGCTTGCGCGGGCGTCAGCTCGTGGGGCACAACTCGGCAGCTGCTGTTGATCTTTCCCATGCAGATGTCTAACCACACTCGATTGTGATGTCCTGATGTCCGACGCTAGTCCACGGGTAGTGCTGCCTGGGTTGGGTTCCACTTGTTGCCGTAGGGCTGCGTCATCCACTTATTTGGCTCTTCCGCTCCTTGGCGCATCTTCCAGGCCCATGTCTCCAGACGAAAAGCGGGAGAATCACCGTCGTGATGTCCATTCATTGGTCACACCCTGACCTTCCATCCTGCAAATTTCGTCGGCTGCTGTTCGCGCACTGATCCCCTTTTTCCACGTATCAGCAATTTTTCTGCCATATTTTTACACTGGCTGACGCAGGTGGCACAATATCTTTGGCATTCAAATTCGTACTGGCGTTTCTTCCCGCTCTTTTCTCTTAATAAACTGTGATATACCCTTGTGGTAAATGGTCTTCGCCCAGAATTCCTCAAACTCTAACTCCCCCTCCCTAGTCGGCCACTACTTTTGACTCAACCTCTGTATTAATATAGAAGAAATCGATTTAATAATTCCTCGTATGATCTGGATATAAAGAAACATCCTGCGTATGTCGTGCAACGTAAGGATATTTGATAGAGCATAATTTTATCCAAAATCGAGGCAGGCGATATAAAAATTTTAGCCCTGATAGATGGCTCTAATGGTTGTTGTGTATGTGCTTTCTTACAGAAGTTATAGTCTTGTTTTGTTAGAACTCTCTTAATGTTTGTCAGAGGCGTAGATTATCTTATTAAAACTCGTATTTGATAACGGGGATTAATAGAGAAATAGGAAGGCTTTCAGCTTTAGTAAAACCTAATAGTTCACCTAATGATTTAAAAAAAAAAATTATTATTATTTAATGTGGAAGAAAGCTCTTTTACACGCGTTTTGTTTGTAAATAGACTGAGTGGCATTAGTTAATCAAGAAAATGAAAAATCTAAAGATAGATTCATGGGGCTTTTAGATTCATTAACCTAACTCTACAGATAAACACTGTCTTTCGTCGTTATACATGTAGATCGAAATGAAAATAATATCATAAAATAGCATCATAAAAACGATTTGCAAGAACTTTGCCCAGATTTTCATCTTTAACTGACTTTTCTTTTTTTTAATCTATTTATTGGTAATTTGGGTCATGGCTTGTTGGCATTTTCATTAAAAGTCATTGGCTTCAATAAAATCAAGAGTTTCTTAAAGCTGGAAATTGAAAGTTTATATTTCACTACTTTCTCTTTTTAATGTCGGTTTTTATAGGACAATTTAAAAAAAATGTAAATAAATCGTTTTTGTAATTATCAAATTATATGAAGATAAAGTTCATATATTGTATAATCATCATATAAGTGCGTGAATTTCACTGTTGTCAATTGCCATCGTTTTATTATTTTTAAGTGGTTAATCTGTGTTCTTAAAATGTGATCTGAAGCTCATGTCCCCTTAGATTTTGTGCTTAAATGTTGACAGCAACCAGACAATTAGGTTGCTACCGTTCTTAGAAGTAAAGAGCTCGACGAAATTCAAGGATTCCCCGAAGTTTGTGAGTAGTAATAGTCATAGCAATAATTGATGCTGCCTTATTCATTAGCATATTGACAATTTTTAACCTTAGAGAATTACCATTTAGATGATTGTAGGGGAGGAAGATAAATAAAAGAAAACGGTTTTAAGACGGTTTTACGGCAGTGAACAACTACAATCGTCTCAAAAGAGCGAGAAAGAGAGAGACGTAAAAATTTATAACTTCTTTAAACATTTTTATTCTGTCCGTTGGGTTATCTCCATTTGCTGATAAGTTCAGAGCAGATTAAACGCGAAAATCAAAGTCCAAGTTGATGTTGCTTTTTGATGTACGCCCATTAGAATGAAAATTTAATAAATGCTTATAGCCAATATGCTTTTTGAATTCGTATTTTATGCAGCTATTTCATTTGATTCCTCCTAAGTAGAATGGTTTCCTCTATTTTCATTCCTTCTCCTTCGATTTATTTAAAGCTTACGAAACCACGCTTTAGATATGTCTAAAATTTTGATTGAAAACAATCGTGCCAGTGAAGCTTGTGAAGTGAACATTGCCAAAGAGCAGAAATAACATTTTCAATTGGCTTTCAACTGGTCGATATCTCCGAAAAACTAATGTTGATAGTAATAAAGCCAATACAATTAGTTCTTAATATTATGTTGTTTCCAGTCATCATAACCCAGAAAGACATGTGTTTGGCTCTCAAATTGCAGATTGTTTTGTTTAAAGAATGCTTTACATTGCAATACCATTCTTTTCCAAAAAAATTAGTTAAAATGCTTCTGAGTCATGGAATATATTATGATCAGTTCTTGATGATTAGGCTTTAGAGATTGACGAGCCTTTTATCACAGGCACCTCGGCATGCATGCATTAAACTAATGCCTTATTAAAAACTATATATCCGTTAAACATTAAAATTTTTTCATATTATATATAGGAAAAGATGCAAAGAGCATATTTCCTCTTTGTCAATTTACCATTACACGCCATTTTTTTTTTCAAATGTTACTCTTGAGCTGCAGTGATATTGATCGTATGACTCATGTAATCACAAGACGCAATATTCTAGAAATTTTTTATTGCGTCTTATTAAAAATAAATACTAAAGATTTAATTTAAAGCGAAAAAATGAATAAAAATAACATATTTTAAATGCAATACTTTTTAATAAAGATTTTATTTCATTACAAGGTTATGTATTCAAAAAGAAATGACCAAACCACCATAAAAGAATATTTTTAAATGATGGTGGTTTCCATATTTTTAAGTGCATATCTTTATTATATAAGCAGTGTCCATGTTTCTACAGGTTTTGGAATCACTGTTTAGTAGTGCTCTTCAGAAATTGCTTGGAGAAATAATGTACAGTCGGCTACAAAAGTATCTATAAAAACAAGGTTGTTTCTATGCAAGGTGGCTAAGTACTTTTGTCGCCGACTGTACATTTCAATGAGAGTCGCCATTTCTTATGTTTTGCTCCAAGTTTTACTTTTTTCTTCAGCCTGTCATTCATAGTTTCAACAGTTCTTCCAAATTATTGATGAAAATAGGAAAGAAAATTCCACAGCCTGGATTCGAACCTTCAGCTCATCTGAAGTGTGAAATAAGAAAAAACCCATTGACCATTCTCGAGTTATTCTTTAATTCTTCCAAAATCGATTGGAAAAGCAATTGAAATTCTTTAATTTTGCACTTGAGAACTTTTTTTCAAATTTATCTGAACAAAGACAAAATAATTGTTATTTTAAAGCTGCAACACTTCTTTTTTAATGTGTTTATTTTTTATAGACGAAATTTGAGGGAGACGACTAAATCGATTTTTGCTCGCCTGTTTACATAATTGTAACTTTTATTGTAATAAATTTAGATGAAAATAAAAAAATATTCTAAACGGGATTAAGCAATACGGAATACTTTTAATGAAATGGCTGACACGTTTTGATACCTCTGCTATTTTAAGAATATTGTATCGAAACGCGTTAGCCATTTCATTAAATGTATTCTATTGTAACCCCAGTTTATTTTTTATTCAAGCCATAGCAATACAATACCATCGTGATGAAAATCAAATCAGATCAGATCGTTTGTATTTTATTTGTGCTTTGTAATCATTAAATTCGCTCGATTGTCAAACGTTTGATGGAAACAACTCCGCGTGAATCAACCTTTTCTCTGGTAGGATTGTAACGCGATTCAACATTTGAGGCTTTCAAAGATATTTTTTTTTTTTTTTGGTCAAATTTCTTTTTATTTAACTTACCTTTATAAATGAGTTTTTATGTATCTTATTTTAGTTATGTTATTTTTTACATGCCTGTCTATTGCCCAGAACTTCTGGTAACTTTTTGTTTTAATCATAGGCATTCAATAAGTCTCTAAAAGCCCCATCATGGCACAACTCTCTATCAAAAATTATTGAATTGGAGAGCTTGTAATACGATAAAAGGAATGTTACTCTAAAGGGTTTTAAAATCAAATTAATAACAAAAGAAGATTAAAATTTAATAAAATTCTATTAATCCTTAGCTGTATCTCGATAAAATTGCAATTACTCGATAAAAGTTTAAACTTTGATATTGATTGCCAGATTAAAATATAACAATGAAACATACAACATACTCAGTTATTTGTATTACTTTTAGATATTTAGAATTTTGGTTCTTTGAAAATACAATTAGAAATGAAAAAAATCAATTTCAATCTAATTTTCAATGTTTAAGGAATATCAGGTGGATTTTTCTTCCCCCCCTCCCCCACCATGGGTTTGGAGCTGAAGCAACCAAGAGAGCATTTTCTTCTAATAATTTATTATATTAAATAAATTTCCTTTTAATAAAAATTTCTTTAAAGATAAAGATTTCTAAGAAGATGCTTCATTTCATCATCTAATTTCTTTACTCAAATTAAGATTAATATCTCTGTTGTATTCGAGGTTACTGAAATTTTAACGTTCAGAATATTTTCAATTTTAAGTAATATGGATTCCAACTCTCTTTTAATATGAAAAAAAAATAAGGAAAAAAAAGTCACAACATTTGTACACAATATTTTAATGCTAAAGTATTCACATTTACGATGATCTAAAAACGATAAAATTAGAAACCATGGTTGATACATGATCATCACACAAAATCATTAAAAAAAATTACAAAAAATTAAAATGTCAATTGTATTCTTGCATTTGTACATTTTAACTTGGTTGGTCCCACGTTTGGCAGGGAGGACACAAATTTAATGTCCATCGTCAATCCTGTTTCTGTTCGCACTCGTTAACCTAGGGTTTTGGCATCAAACATGTACTCGCCCAGCCCGTCTCCTGCACGTTTCAAGTTGGTGATGTGATTACCAATCTTCTTAATGCATTCCACTCTTTCGGTGAGGAAATTGGCTTCCAACCAGTCACACATCTGAAGAAATGAGAAATAAATGGATTATGCAAGTACTTTATTCAAATTTCGAATACAGTTCTAACCTTTCAAAAACCCAGCAGAATCAGATGCCTGAAGGCACGTATAAGCAATTAGGGCACCTTTTTTGTACATTTACAAGTCGGATGTCTTATCTAATTTCACATTTACTGTACAGAATGTAAACAGTAGTGTACGTGGTGATGCTGAGATTCGAGGGGTTGAACTGTTTGAGAAACCTACCTGATTATCGCCATAATTTTCGGCAATTTTATGGAGGTCAATATTAGTTTGATTAAGCGTTTTCTGTAATTCTAATGCAGACTGCATGGCTGCTAAGGCAGTTCCCCAATCTGTGGTGGTGGGTTTTTGAATATCCTATGAAATGAAAGCAAGTAAATGAGATTAAAACAAAATATTTTTGTGAAATACAATTTTTTTTTAAGATAAGATTTGCTTTCATATTAGGAAATACCTGAAATCGAATTCTACCTCCACGCATGTTCTGAAATTTCATCAGCTTTTCTGCGAGCTCTCGGCACTGATCAGAAAGTTCTTTAAAAAATTTGTGAAACCCGTTTAAAGCGACATCGTCTCGATCGAAGTGGAAAGCCTAGACAAGAGGGTGAAGGGATTTAACTTAAGCCTTATAATTAAGAAACTATAATCCAGACAAAAAAAAAATATAGCCTTAATTTAAATAAATAAATAAAAAAAAAAAAAAAAAAAAAAAAATTTGACGATTTTCAGACAAAGCGAAAATGCTCACCAACTACTTACCATAGATGTATATACATAGCTCGCATAAAGTTCCATGTTAATTTGCCTATTAACACCTGCTTCATTGTCGGTGTGATAATTTTGACGAATTACAGTTGTAGTCATGGTTAGGTTGGTTTTTCTTAAGTTTTGTTCAATTCAAATATCCTGAGATCTTAACTGTTCGTTCAAACACTGTTGACCCGAAACAGAAAATTTCTCTCAATGACGAGTTTTCAAGTCAGTCACGGGTTTTATAACATATCTTATCAAGTTATAGATATATAAATTTTTTTTAACTCAAATCAGCTAGATTTTAAGTGTTAATTATATGTTTTAGAGTTTATATTTTATTAAAAAGGCATAGAATGTATATTGAATTAAATAAAATATTCTTTTCCTTCGCTTTCGTTTTGTCGTGCCAAATTTTCTTATTTTTACTTAACCTCGACCTAATTTTAAAAAATCATATATAAATACTAATTTACTAATATGATTGATTTTCTTTATTGTAGTTATTTGTTTATAGAAAATAATCGCCTTATAAAATTGAAAACTACCAAAAAATAAGCAAAAAAGGAGAAAAAATCATTTTAAGAAGACTTTGTTGTTTCGTTCGAGAGTATAATTGATGTCAACATGTGCAACATGGTTGTGCGTAACCACCATTTGGTTGTTTGGTTTTTACTATTGGTTAATTATTTGCAAAAAGCAAGCTCGTCAACTCATTGGATTGTTACCGAAGATGGGCGAATTCAATCTCAGGTTAGGAACTTTTAAAATACAAATCAAAAACAGACTTTGTATACGTAAAGGTCAGTTTGTTATTACTTGTGTTTTTGACCTAGTTGATCTCCTAGTTACGGAATTGATTTGCCTATATTACAGAAATAATGACTGATCTTGTTCCTTGTGTAATTAATAAAAAACGAATGGGGTATATATTAAGATATATTTGTTTTATCTTTCGTAGATGGATTCGATATTCCAGTTGCGTAGGCCGGACGATCTCGTTGCTCTCCTTCAGCAAGAGGAGCGAGCAAATATTGTTGAATCGTTAAAGAGAGATTTGATTAGCCAAAAAAATGACATCGATCGGAACGTGGAAGAGGATACCAATATCGAATTGAAATTGTTTACCACTGATCCTGACTGTATAAAGGCGGAAAAGCCCTTAACTGAATTAGATTTATACATCAGCACTGTTCTGCTTTTTGAAAGCAGAGGCATTAGGTAGAAATGTAATTAATAACATGTTAAATATTTAAACATTTAAGTATAAGGAGTTAAAAAAAAAAACCGAGCTTAAATTTCCCCATTTATTTTTGATAAATTTCATCAATTCATGTGAGCAAAAGGTATCATTTCTCTCAAAATAAATTTAAGCTTGTTCATGTACGATATCTCTGGACTTATCACCGAGCTTCATTCTGACAGATCATAAATCCATTTGGTAATAAGTTCAACAGAGATTAATATACACATTTTACATTTATCAGATGTGCTTAAAATATATCTAATACAGATGATCAGAATAAGATACTATATTGAGTGTATAATGAAGCTGGAAAAATATAAGCATTAAGAGGGATGATCGATATAACTTTAAATGGTCAGATGTTTAAAAGATCATAAGTCAAGAGAGATCTTAATATTTTTATTGTCGTTAGATTTAGTGTGACTATAGGTACTTCTGTAATTTTGCCGACATCTTTGTGAAAGCTGATTTCAATGGTTTACTGTGTTAGATAGATGATGTAGAATACAAATTTAAAATGTCGAAGTTTTGGTCTTAATGGGGAGAGTTGAGGAGGGGATTACCTGTGACCTGTTGATTGAAGTCCATTTACGTGCTTAGTAAAGTGATCATTTTGTAAATGAAGAATGTTAATTTCATCAAGTTAGATAAAAGAAATTCGTGCTCCAATCCCCTTAACCTATGTATCTTTTTTCTGATGTAGATTTGAAATGATAGAAAATTTATGCATAGATAATGATGCTTATAACAGGGCTTGAAATTCAAATTTTTCATGGAGGGGAGTTGAACTGTTTGGGAGGGAGACAATAAGTTTAGGTTATACAAGTGATTTTTCAAAATATTTTAATTTAAGTTTTGTACATAAATTAAATGAGTTAAAAAATAATAAAATACCAAAAACTCAGTCATAAGATAAATGTAATAAATTAAATAGTCATAGATGTGAGGTTCTTCTGCACCGTAGCTATTAACATAACGGATTGTGATCTTGCAGTACAGCATGTTTGGTAAAAAATAGATAACCAACCGTTTTCGACTTTTATTCCTGCCTTCATCTATATAATCCGTTACGTTATACAAAATTAAATGCCACTAAAATATAAAAAAATGGATTTTAAAGTGTCTTGATATTTAGCAATCTCTGGACACGATTTTGAAGTATCATCTAAACACAATGCTAATCTATGAGCTACACAATAAAATTCCTATTTTTCTCTTGACGATATCGCAACGGTGACGATTGGAACTAGCGAAATTTCATTGGTTCAAAAGTTAAATCTCCATGAAAAAATTCACCAATAATGACTGATGACAAATTAAACCCATAATCTAATGATTTATGGACGGAAAAGATTCGTATCCAAAACTTATATTGTAAGATATAAAGAAAAAAATAACATTATCTTTAAATCTTAATAAAATCATAAAAACATTTAATATGATTAAATTTCACGGGCGGGGAAAACTCCCCTCCTGAAAGTTTTCTTGGGCGAGATTTTAAAATTTTGGGCGAGAATCCCGCCATCCCGCCCTGAATTTCAAGCCTGTTATAATCATCTTAGAATTAATTAATGCTCATTTCATATACACATATTACACATAGATGTCGAACAAGGAAGTGAAAGCACTAAGATTTGATCAAGATAATTTGAAGAATGTTTGTGAGCATAATGCATACTGTGGAATATTAAGATATCAGCCAGCTTGTTGTTAAAATTGTCTACGATAATGAATTAAAAAAAAAAAAATTCTTGTAGCACAAAATTGTAAAAACTAAAGAATCTTTAAAACACTTCATTTCATAACAGTCGAACCTCGTTAATACATATTTCAAGGGACCGAGCAAAAATGCGCATTATCTGGGTATGAAATAAAAATTGCTGAAAATCCCAATAGTGTTGTGTTATGAAATAAGCTTCAGTATGTTACATGTAACTTTCATGCATTTATTTATTTATTTACTTTGAAAAAAAGTCTTGTGGATAGATGGTTGTCAGGAATCTTGATGAAAACTATGATATTGGTGACTTATATTTTATTATTTGTTTTATATATTTTAGTTTACTGATTTTTACATTAAAAAAGGAGAATAACAAGATATTAATTTATTATTAAACACTCCTTCTCGGTTAGAAATAACGTTCCTTAGAATGCTATGCAACTGTAAAAGCTCAGGTGGAGCATTAACATCAAACATAATAAATGACTGGATGTTAGTTTTGTATAAAAGCCGAGAACCAACTAGAATTTGCGATTGTACAATAACATGTGCTTTATTATATTTAATTGAACCAATCAGAATTAATGGAATTACTGCATGAAATGTGCTTAAATAACTGCATGACTAATGAAAACATCTTTTCCAATTTTTTTTTTCCCCCTTCTTTACAATTCACTTTCTTGGAATGAATTTAATAATTTTTGAGACAAAAAATATGTATTATCATTAGAAAGAAAAACATATCGTATTAAATAGTATTTACTTGGAAATAGCTTTCAAGGGGATGGGACAAAGGGAAAAATATGTATAAAGCGGGATTACTTATTACGCGGTTCGACTGTATTTAGCATTTAAATTTTTAATAGACTGTGACCACAAGGCAAAATTGCAGCAGAAGTAAAGTAATAAAGGATTTTTATATTTAACCAGTTTATTTAATAGTAGTCTATAATGAAAATTATCCATCAGAAAACTGATGGAAAGAAAATAGCACAAATCCGAGGATAATTTAACTGCAGAGGTGAAAGCAATTAAGGTAGCATAAACATAATACTAAACCCATCAATGCAGATATCCAACTTCTCAATATATAGTGTCCAGTTTGAAACTAAACAGGTTTTAATTATTATTTTCTAGAAATACTTGGCTATTTCTTCTACATATTTTTGATACTTCGTTATAGGCCAAAGCAGTTTCCAATGCAGTAATAATAGCAGTAATCGGTCTCATTTTTGGATGACTTATAAGAGCCATGGCTCACAAATTAGAAGAGGTGTACTTCTAATAAAAGTACAAGGGATGAGTGAAATCAGTATACAAAACTTACAAACATCCTTAAGCAATTTTTTTTTTGTTTCCAGAAATTGTACAGTGGAACTCCGATTTTACGTTTCCCACTTCATACAAAATTTTTCTTTGATCCCAATAAATATCTAATATCAATAACGTATGTTTTCATTTGAGACACGAAGTGAAATTTTTCTTGTATTACATTTCTATATTGCTAATTGTATTTTCTTTTGTTCTCTCTCACAGCAGCCAATTCCAAGTGGGTTCTTTGCATTTATCCTTGTCTGATGGGGTAGGGGGAGAAGAAACATTGGCATTGCAAAAGACTTAATTGGTTAGCTTTCATGTGATAAAATGGTGTGCATCTTCTTTATGGTTAAATTTTCTCTGTCCAAGTGGTTTTTTGCCTAATGGTCCTCTGGACTGGGTGGGCCAGGGCTTGCCCCAAAACAACATTGTCCAAGTGGTTTCACTTGCGCTAAGTTGCTGATAGAAGAAAGCTTCGAAATTCAAGCGTTTTGCAGTTGCTGATAAAGCAGCAATAATCAAAACAAAAAAAGTACTCCATGATACAAAAATGGAGCTAGCAAAATCATTGAGAATAACAAATTCTACCTTGCAAACCATTTTGAACTCGATCACATGTCAAAATCCTAATTTGTGAAATTGTAATTCAAAACGAGAAACTTATTAAAATCGTTGATTTTTTTTTTTTTTTTTTTTTTTATTGTCCTTAACAATTGATAATTTTCATCATTATATATAGATGTAATATAAAATGTTTCTTTTTTTTGACAATTTAGATGTTTGTTTATTTTACAGAATTTATTTGTATTTTCTTGAAATTTTGTTCCCCTCCCCCTTGACCTTGATTTGTACCATGTTGTACAATTTTTTTGCTGCTGGGCTAATGAAAATGTAAAATCGGAGTTCCATTATAATAGTAATTTTTTGGAAGATTTTTTTAATTTGATGTTTTAAAATATTTTGAGCATTATGAGGAGCGGTCATAAAATCATTACAATCAACCTGAAGACTGTGCAGTCCATCTTCAAATATGCACTTCCCAGGGCCACGTACTATTCCCAACAATGGACAACTTGCTGGATGCCACTTTTATAGAAGCTTCCTTTTGGCTGTTGAGGAACTGCTCCAACTCAAAGATGACCTTGTCGTCGTCTTGGACATGCCGTCCACGAAACAAGTTCTTCAGGCGAGTGGCCAGATAGGGTGAATACGGTGGATGGGACAGTATTTCAAACCCCAGCTCCACCACAAAGTGCAAGGTCTCATCTTCAGAATGTGCTGGCGTGTTGTCATGCAGAAGTGCGACTCCTTCGGACACCTTGCCTCGCCTCTTTGATTTGATGCCCTCCCATAATTTCTGCAGGAGGTCCCGGTAGTACGTTCCCATGATTTGTGGCTCATCACAGATGGAGGAGCATCCGCTCTGAAGTTCGTATTCCATGCTTGTCTGGCTGCACTGGAAACATCACTGCCAAATGGTGACTGTCTCGTATGATGGGACATTGTCACTATAAACGGCCACTATGAGACATTGGGAGTGGTTGCCTCTCATCACTGCTTGTACCTCCAATATTCCAACAGGTTGAACCATGTTGCTTTCGACGCTCTGGCAGCTTTTAGCGATACTGCATCAAATGCCGCTTTGTATCCTCCAGCATTCGAGGGATGTCACTTCCCAGTGGTACCACGCATTTTCAAAAGCGATCATTCTGTCATGTTGGTTGTAACCACTTTAAGACCACCCCTCGTATTTTGCATCAAATGATATGTAAACATGTTTGGATTTTTTTTTTTTGTATCTTGAAAAGTGTTCAGAGATGAAAATAATTATTTTAATTATTTTGAATAGAATCTGAGCAAATTTTTAATTTATATTTAGTCTAGATGAGTTTGTTGAAGATGATAACATTTATCCTCCATTTCTCCAACCAGATTGTACCAAAGTTGTAGATTTGGATTTCAGCATGCACTCGTTTGAACATTTGCAGGTAAATCATTTACTATTAGAAAGTATACAACATCCGTAAATACCGGTAAATGTAGTAAATTTTTAGGTATGTTTTTTTTAAGGGTATTAAATAAATTTTGATCTGCCCATCTCTGGGTTAATAAATTACAAATTCTGATGTGCATCATGCACAGTGCTGTTCATGAACACTAGTCATTCTTTATA
Organism: Rhysida immarginata; assembly: GCA_023313115.1. Classification (NCBI taxonomy): domain Eukaryota; kingdom Metazoa; phylum Arthropoda; class Chilopoda; order Scolopendromorpha; family Scolopendridae; genus Rhysida; species Rhysida immarginata. The sequence goes on along the minus strand of JAHWFO010034948.1, from coordinate 5,573,529 downwards.
CTGCAATTATCAGTCGCATGTTTAATGTTATTCAATGAAAAAAATAAGGTTTTAAAATTAGATTAAACAAAGAAACCTCAAAATTTTTTGACAAGTCCAGAATACTTAATCCGGTTTTACAAGTATGAATTCAGGGAAGGCTAAAGCACGCGTAAAGCATAGTGTGAACCTGCACTTTGGGTGACTGCATTCCAATCGAGAATAGAATGAACACCCCAAGCATACCATTGACTTCGCAATCAATGGCGGACAACAAAGTTAAAAAATTGTTGTTGCTTGTATTAACTCACAATCCGCCATTGCTTTCATAACCACTGAGCAATCGGGTAGTAGCATCAGATGCTCTCCCTGCAAACTGTCACTGAGCCGCTTTTCTTTTTTTTCATGAAACCTGAAGCATTTGTGGTTATCACCACTTATCTGCTGTTTTTGGAAGGCACTGCCTCCACCACTAGCTATTTAATTGTGAAATCAACTTTAGTGGTATTCATATTTTCTCATTTGTTCATCCTAGTCATGGTGGTGGTCAATTTTACTGGCATGACTTTAAAAAAAAGAGAAGACCAGTATTATTCAAAACAGGCTAGTGGAAGAGGTTCTGTTATGCTTTGGAATGCCATTGCTTAAAATGTCAAAACCAGTTTCAGTTTCAGTGATCAAAAACTACTTCCATTCATGAAGTGACTGCTTTATTAAGTAGCAGAAGAATGGAGTTACTTTTTGGTTTTACCATGTCAGTGGGTCTGGCCATCCATCTGTCCCCTTCATAATTTCTGCATTTTTTGAGGTAGAAGGTTGCAATTCGGAATGTAGCTTACTATGGGCATATGCACCTTCACTATTTAAAGTAGTTTGGTTTTGATTGGCCCACTGGGGCCAGAGTTTTGGGGATAGGAGTTAGAGGGGACCAAAAGATCTACATGTATTTAGATATGTAAAGGAGTGAAATTCGGTATGCGGATTCCTCTAGGCAAGATCTGCATTACAATAAAGTTTGGGCCAAATTGTCCCAGTGAGGTTGGAGTTGTGGTGGTGGCAGTCACTTGGTCTTTGTGATATGTCATTTGATTGGAAATGATGAGAAAGGAAAGAAAATAGAGCTCTTTTACATTTTATAAACAAAATCAAATCTCCACCCCCCCCCCCCCCCCCCCCCCCCCCCCGTTAAAAGAGCAGATAAAAGGGTAAAAATAGATAATCTCAGGGATTCCGCTACTTTCCTATACCTTCTTCGGGATGATTAATTTCTTGTTATGCATTTAAGATTATTTCTTACTTGGTTGTGTTTTTTTATAAAGCCTGTGTGATACTACAGATATTGATTGCTTCTGAGAGCTTAAAAGGAAAACAAAGAAATTCTTTCACCTTCTATGTAGTCTCACAAAATAATCTGATCATGCCATGCAGAAAAAAATAACAAAAAAACATGATTGGTGAACCAAAAATATCACAACTTTAGTTGAGCCAGCATATGATCTTGTGAGTGCAACCTGTAGATTAGACTACTCCTGATTTAAACTCCATAGAAAATATGTGCAGTGATCTTGTGAGGGCAGTTTATGTCAATGGCAAGCAATACAATTCACTTGCTGAACTACATGCTGTCTTGGGAAGATATTCCCAATGAAAGACTGCACTAACTAGCAGATACAATGAAAAAAGATACTTTTTCAACTTAGTTTTAAAAGAGGGGAAAAAAATAAATTACTAAAATCTTTCTAAAACTTTTATGCCATTACTGTTTCTAAATTTTTTTGTTTTTTTATAACATGATGTACAATCCCTTACTTAATAGAAAAAGTAAAACTCTGCATTTAATCAATATTTATTGTGCTTTTTCTTTGGTTTAATCATAAGTTCATAAGTTAGAATATTAAAACCTTTATAAGCTTGAGAAAAATTTTATTTTAGGTTAGATTTAACAGTGTCTTGGGATTACTTTTGGGGGGGGGGGGCATCATTTTTATTTTGATATTTTTTGCCTTATTTAAAAAAATTGACATGTTAAATGCTATTGTTTCTTTTTTTACTCTCCATATTTATGAAGTTTGATTCTTTCCTATAAAGGCAATGCAACAACGCCAAAATTTAACGTTATTGCCTGAAAAGGGGCTTCTCAATATTATTAGCAAGTTAGATGACATTGAAAAGTTTGGACATAATGTTTACCAACAGCTTGTTCAGGTAATTTTATTTTTACTTTTTTTTTTCCATCATCTTTGTGTCATCATTGAAGAATCAAATATACTGTGATATAAATGATAGGAATGAAATGCAAATCTCTTATCCACAAGGAGAAGTGGTTTTGGGACAAAGAGGGTTTGTATGCCAATTTTATGTCATATTAGCAGCAACTTGTGCAAGCAGTATTATCTATACTTATACACCCACCAAGTTTTATAGCATTTCTACTTATAATTTTTCCTAATGTATTTGAAAGCTCAATTATGACTATAATCCTCTTAGAAAACAAATAATTTCATAATTGTTTGATATTAAAGTAATTTTATCAATATCAGTAATGGTTTTATTAGGTAATGGAACAAGAACAACACTGGCTTCTTTGCAAAAAGATAGCAGCAATGCATTTATATAGATGAACTCTAGGAATGAATGTTGGGTATTGATTACAGTGATTATGAAAAAGAATAAATAACTAAATAAATATCAAGGGGGTCCATAATAGGTCTGACACATTTTATTTGTGTATTACCAAAAAACTAATAAAGATAAACAGAAACGGATTTCAGTATATGAAATTGTAACTGAAAACGTGTAATTTCACATTTTCGCTGCTAGAGTGCGGGAACTGTACATTCGAGTTATTAAAACAAAAGATAGCTACTCCACAGGAGAGAGCACGGAGAAAGTATTGGTTTATTAAAAAATATCCATGTCGTTGGATAGGAAGAGATGGCCCTATCTCTTGGGCCCCCTTGATCACCCGACATTACACCACTGGACTTTTTCTTGTGGGGGTTCACGAAGAACCAGGTGTTCAAACAAAAGTTAAGGAGATTGTGGATTTGAAATGCCAAATGATGGTTGCTATTAACAAGGTGGATGTCGATATGCTCAAAAGAACATGGCAAGAAATTGATTATCGCCTGGATATCCTCCGTGTGACCCAAGGAACACACGTTGGGGTCTACTAACTTGGTTTAATAAAACTTTTTCAGTTGCAGTTTCATATATTGAAATCCATTTCTGTTTATCTTTATTAGTGTTATTGGTAATACACAGATAAAATGTGTCAGACCTTTTATGGACACCCTGTATGTTTACTGTACAAAAAAAGATTTATCACATATAACAGTGATGTAGATATAACTATCATTTCCACTCCCAATGTGATGCTTGTAAGTTAGATGTTCCTGTAGAATTCTTCTTCTTTACCGATATTTAAAATTTTTTTATGAGCACCTTAATAATAATTCATTACTTAATTATGAAACTGTTAATTGATCTTTTGCTTATTATATAGCAGTATGTGTTTTATATATCAAAGTCTTCATCTAGTTGCAAAATCTGTTCTATATATGTAATAAAACTGTTAAGTTTCCGTGTTGTTCCGCCATCACGCAAAAACTACTGGGCGGATTTTGATGAAACTTAGTATGGTTTTTGCTTATAGTCTGGGTCTTCAAATAGGGTGCTTTTTTCTACGTGAAAATGTCTCATTCCCACAGGAAAATTCCAAAAAAGCTCAGTGGTGTGATAGTTATTCTTGCCAACAGATGACCCTGCGAGTATTAAATTCGCTCAGGACTCAAGAAATGCTACGAGAATGAGACAAATACCTACACAGGAAACAAATGAAGAACGTGATGGTTTTAACTTAGTATGGTTATAGCTTAAAGTCTGGCTCAACATTTAGGCTATTTTTTTCTGCGGGAAAATGTCACATACCCAAGGGTAAATACTTTTTTTTTTTTCTTTTGCTCTGTCTTTCTCCACTCTGAGTTCTACGTAAGCTCAGAGTTTTATGTTTTATATATAAAAAAAACAAAAAAAAAAAAACACAACATGCAGAATAGGTGAAGTAGCAAACTGCTCAGATGCTCAGAATATACTCAAGTTTTGACATGATATCTTATAAGTGTTGATGATACCTATGCAAGCTAGACTGCACATGTCCAGTCAGTACTCAAATTCCTCCCATACTTGAAGCATTTCTGGTGTCACTTCATTTATGGCTGCTGTGATTTGAGTTTGTTCAGATTTGCTGGTAGGGGAGACACATAAACATGATCCTTAACAAAGCCCCACAAAAAAAAAATCACAAACAGTCAGGTCAGGGGAACACAATTTAAGTTGGTCAACAGGGCTTACTTCACCTTTCAGACATGCACGGGAGATCTCTAGCGATAGTGAAACAAAACTTGACGATCCCCTTGTTCCAATGGAACGTGGATAGTTGACCTGCAATCAACAATTGTGGTACTATAGTATTTTGAAATATGATGAAGACTTTTGATATATTTACACATGTGTAATTGAAATGTTCCGCATCATAATGTCAAAA
>JAHWFO010034948.1:5551848-5568904 GCA_023313115.1 Rhysida immarginata | reverse complement strand
TTTATTTATTTATTTATTTATTTATTTATTTATTTATTTATTTATTTTTAAGAAACCTATCATTTTCTCTGTAAAAATCTTTTTGCATTTCTTTAGTTTTTAAATTGGCTGTAACTATGAATATTATAATATTTTGTCATGTCTTCCTTTATATATCTATTTCTAGGAAATATACTAAACATATAGCAAAATTCAAGGAGTGATTCTTTGGGTTATTTTAAGAATTTTTTGTCTTTTGATGATTTTTGGAATGCCGCTTTATTTCGAAGATACAGGGTGATAAAGGTTTTTCAACAAAAACAATATTTTTATTACCTAATATTACGTGTAAAACTTCTTAATCTACAATATCTGCTGAAAATAACTACCACCAACTATAGCTCGGGACAGGTTAACCTTGTGATGAAGGAACAAGTACTGTGTGAAATCTTCGTTTCAGTGCGCGGAGTAATTAAGGAAGATAATAGGAAATAGGTAATAGGAAAAACTTACTCTAGAAACAGGACAGTTGCTTGCTATAGAATTATTTGGATATTGTTCACGCAGTTCTACGTAAACATTTACAACTAATTGCTTCATTCGACCTATTGAGAGTGTGCGACATGAATAGCGATGGCATGGCAGCCATGATAAGAAATAGTTCCGAAAAAGGGAAAATACATGCATTATTAAATAAAAAACATGAAAAGACCTGGCAAGTGAAGTGTTAATTTTTAAAATATGAAGAGTAAATAATAGTAGGCAAAAATTTTAATCGGGTGTATTTATTATATAATTTTATTTTTAAAAAATGCCACGCATGAACATAACCTTATCACTGCCCGTACTTGATTCTTCACTGTCCTGGACTATAGAATGCATAAATCCAATCTTCTCCTCATTGACTGCCAAACTCTTTCAAAAACACCAGGGTTGTTTCTTACTGTATCACACCCATCAACTAGTCGATTTCTCAAATCTTATAACTTTTTCACTGGAATAGTGTAAACTAATGACTTCAGATGCCGCCATAGAAAAACCTGGTATTAGTGGCAAAAACAACTATTTTTAGTAATCAGAATGTTGTTAAAAGAGGTCAGTATTGTTTTTATCGAAACAGCTTTATCACCTTGAATCTTCAAAACAAACTGGCATTTCGAAAATCATCAAAGGACAAAAGATTCTTAAAATAACGCAAAGAATCACCCGCTTGAATTTTTGCCGTATGTTTAGTAAATACCCTGTATATCATGAATCAAGTAATTTTTGCTTTGTTGTTTTATATAATTAAATTTGAATATATTTGAATTTTATTTGAACTCTTTTCTTGAAAAGAAAAATTTCATGTTTTAGCAGTTTTTCAAATTGATTGACATTATGAAGTTGTTTAATCCATTTGCCAGTGTTTTATTAATTTTTTGTAGATTTGCATTTTTTTGAGCCCATGGAAGAGTTTTAATTAAGATGAATTCAAATGAGTTGCTATTTTTTTTTATTTATTTTTTTTAGAAAAATACTTCTTGGATAATGTATAACATGGCAGTATATTATTGGCGAATGATTGGCGATGCTTACAATGCTTTAGAATGTGTAAGGAGGGCACTTCATTTTTCTCCAAAGTAATTTTTAATTTTTTTTTCTATTAGATTAAGTGAGCTATTAGCTGAAACCTAATTATTTTTTCCGTACAATAAGTGAATCAGAGTTTTTCACAGAGCACAACTCATTTATATCTAAGGTGGTTTAGGAATTCAGAGACCCCCATCTAACATATTGTAATTCCATGTTGGAAGCCTACTAACTCTGTGAACATGGTAGTTTGCTATTTTGCAATTGTGTGTTCATTTTTTATAGTGCATTCTGTAATATTTTGTATGTGAAGTACCTGTTTCATTTTCTTTGAAGAAATGTCCAAATGTTACTTGTAGGGTAACGTATTTTAACTGTCTTGAGTGAACTGGGCCCCAATTGGGCTTTAACATTGAGAATATATAAACCAGTAGTTTTGTAGCAAAAAGCAGTGGCGTGCAGTGGGCATAAGAAACATCATGATTGAACCGAGCAACAATGGAGAAGAGTTGCCTGGTCTGATGAATCACGATTTCTTTTGCATTTTGCATCACGATTTTTATTTCGATTTTGAATGATCATTCCTTGAATTTAATGTATTCAATCCTGGTGTCGACAACAACTCCGGAATTCCTCTCTGACGGGTTCACTCAACTAGCCACGCGTTGGCGCAATGCATGGAAAGGGATGGGGACTATGTCGAAAAGTGAATAGTGCATTACATAGAGGACAAATGTGAGTATAAGATGCAAAAAGAATTTTGAAAATCGGTTAACAAATAAAAAAGTTACAGCCATGGAGGGCATTACTTTTCAATATGCCCTTGTATTAAATTCATGTGTAAAATATCTGTTATAATTCATTGTTCAGGGAATGAGAGAATACAAAAGATTCAGAAAATTATGAGCAATAACTTTTTCTTGGTAATTGATAAGAGGTCAAGATATGGAATGGGATGGATGGAGGGTAGGAACAGTTTTCTAAACTCACTTGGATATCATTCTCATTGTTGAGATCAGACAGTTGATGAGTAACTTTCTGTTTTAGTGTACTATATAGATTTTATTCTTATTAAAAAAAAAAGAATGTTAATTTCCTTTAAGACATGTTACAGTCTATCCATGCTGCTCATAAGCACAGGTGATTAGCAATCGAACCTTGAACTTAATAGGGTGGGTGTGAGCTGGTTGGTTTGCTCTTGCAGTAACTAAAGTTCTTGCCAGCTGTGAGAAATAAATATACTTTACCAGGGGTCGAAATTGGTGGTTGCCAGATTGCCATAGACTACCAAAAATTCATTCTGGCAACAAGCAATGAAAAACAAGTTGCTAGAATAAATTTTTGGTAGTCTGTGGCAACCTGGCAACCGCTAATTTCGAATCCTGCTTTACTATTGATTTTTCATTGTACATGTACAAGGGCATATTGAAAAGTAATGCCTCCATGGCTGTAACTTTTTTATTTTTTAACCGATTTTCAAAATTCTTTTTGTATTTGATACTTGCATTTGTCCTCTATGTAATGCACTATTTACTTTTCGACATAGTCTCCATCCCTTTCCACGCATTGCACCAATGCGTGACTGGTCGGGTGAACCCGTCGGAGACGAATTCCGGGGTTGTCGTCGACACGAGGATTGAATGGCAGCTTTAGATCCTCTTCTACAGCACGATAATGCCCGTCCGCACACGATCGCCACACATCAGAAGGGGTTGCAGCGCCTACAGTTCAAAGATGAAAAACTGCATTTCAAAAATGAAAGACTTTGCACCTTGCGACTTTCACCACTTCCCAAAGAGGAAAGAGCACCTTAAGGGGCATGAGTTGCGTTCTGACGACGAGGTGAAACCTGCCGTTCGATCCTGGTGTCGACACGGAATTCGACAAATAAAACAGTTACAGCCATGGAGGCATTACTTTTCTATATGCCCTCGTATATATGTATAATAATCGAATCAAAAAATGTTGATTTTAAGTTACAAATTTTTTTTTTCTTATTTTCTTCCAACAACATTTTTCTAAACAGTTTAATTCATAAACAAATAAATAAATTAATATTGAAGATTAATTCTTTCCCTGATGATGTATACAGGGTGCGGCAGGTATTTGAGAAGAAAACGACGTCTGCAGGTAAAAGGAGCAGACACTTAAGATACCACAGAGCCTTTAATACAATTTACATTTTTGTATAAAGGACTACACAAATTATATTGTTAATCAATAAAACCACTGTCCGCCGCAATGACAGCCTCCACACACTGTCGGAACCACCGGCAGGCAGCGATGAAGTGGGTCTTCTGGATTTCTGCCATTGCCTCCACAATAGCTGACCTGAGAGTTTCAATGTGTTATGTGGATGCTTGTTGGATTCCCTCTCAACGACGCCCCACATGTGATAGTCCAAAGGATTGAGATCAGGGGAGCTGGTGGCTACATGCTAGGAGGAACAACAGTGTTCCTGGTTCCTCCGGATGCTTCCGCTTGTTGAGGAGGCGCTTGGCCCTGTCTAGTCGATTCTTCTTGGTTGTCTCGGACATGAACTGTTTCCTCCGCAACACATACAATTTGTAATGGTGGTCTTCATGCACCTCACGTCGAATGTTCGCCTCATTAACCTGCACTCCCTCCCGAGTGCCCTTATTGGATTTCCCAGGGTCCTCATCGATTGCAGCTAGAACAGAACGGATGAATTCCGGCGTCCTGATGCGGTTCGAGACAATGTTGTTTCCTTTGTGAAACGGTTGGTACATCATCGCTGGCAGCATTCAGTTCTTCCTGAACTTTGAACATGAACGAACGGGTGACTTTCAGAAATGCAGCAATCTCGGAGTCGGAGCGTCCTGCAGCCAAGGAGACGATGACAGCATGTTGCTTCATTTGGGGTTATCTTTAGATCCGCCATGTTTATCTGCCTCGTTTCGGAATTGTTAAATAGTATGACCTATTACTATTACGTCATACCCAGGTGTTCTGAAATACCTGCCGTACTCTGTACATTAGGAAAACTTGTAGATGTTTCCATGATAAGCATTTTTTACTTGGCTTATCGCACTGAACTCTGCTACAAACTGCAAAATTTTCTCTTCTACAATAAGCATGAGAAAACCAAAGCTGAACCAAAGACGAGTAGAGTAAGACAACTGAGCATGGTCTAATGAATCTCACTTTATGGTGCCCAGCACGAAAGAAAAAGGAAACTGGCGCATGTGTAAATGGAAAAAATTCGTTCAACCAATCAGAAATGGACTGGAAACAGGGTATTATTAATTCCTGGCATAAGTAATTAATGCTCCGATTCCTGTCCGTTTCTGATTGGTAGAACGAGTTTTTTTCATTTACACATGTGCCAGTTTCCTTTTTCTTTTGTGCCGGGCACTATAGTTATATTTGAAAAATTTAATAAATCTCACTTCCATTTATATTGGAATACTGTTTATTGTTGGGTTAATATGGTTATCAACAGCCTGAGACAATGGCTTCTAACTGTTCATGCCGGTGGAGATTGTGTCAGGAAATGTAAATCAACTAGTGATTAATCATTTTTAAAAGTAACCAAATGGTTTAAATATTATTCTAATTTTGCTTATGCTTTACATTTTGTGAATGGAAAAAGATTAATATTTTGTGAATTATCTTTAGTTAAAATTTTCAGAAAAGAAAGTGTTTTGCTGTATGAAACATCTGAGTAAGGTTCACTGAGAAGTACACAAAAATTCTGACAAGGAATGGGTTAAAACATGCTTTAAACATTTTAATACTTCGATGATGATGAATTTTTTTTTTTTTTTTTTATATATATAGTGAGTACAAAGACATAGCATTAATAAATCTGGCCAATATCCTTCACCGTTCACAGCATTCTGACGAGGCGCTAATTGTTGCTATAATTGCTGTTGAAAATTATCTTCCAGTGCCATTTACTTACTTTACATTGGGGAATATTTATACTGTGAGTATCCAAATTTATTTGTTAATATTTATACATTATGTAAAACGCGTTTTGTGCATCAAGTTTTTAAGGATTATAAAATTTAATAGAGATTAATAGATATAATTACCATCTGTCTAATAAAAGGGTGTGTGCTATAACTTTAAAATTGTTTAGTTCTGGAAAATGAGAAGACAAACTCCAGATAGAACTAGATACACAGAGTGGATACAAAAATGAGCCCCTCCCCCCTTTTTATTTTCGTAACCGAAGCAGATATGTCAAATTTGATGAATCCAGTGAATAGGAAGTTGTACACTTTTCATCATCCTAAATGTGCAAATTAGGACACATTCAAATCCTATCTTAGAAACCGTAACAAATACATCAAAAATTCCAATTGAAGACTTGTTCACCACGGAATTCCGAACAAAGCAAAACAAAAAATTTCCAAAATCCGATGAACGGATCACCAACAATCACATGTTGAATTTATTAGTTACCTCCCTGTGCACTTTACAAAGACATTTGAATGTTCAACATGCAAATCAAGAAATTACCACAAATTACCATAATAATGTTCACATTAATGAGGAAAAGCAAATAAAAGATATCTGTCAGCATACAGAAAACTGAACAATTCCTGAAATGGTCGAGATGATCTTCTGCTTTGGATTGTTGGTGATCCATTCATCGGTCTTTGGAATTTTTTTTTTTTTGTTTGGAATTCCATGGTGAACAAGTCTTCAATTGGATTTTTTGTGTATCTGTTACTTTTTTTTAAGATAGGATTTGAATGTGTCCTAATTTGCATATTTGGGATGATGAAAAGTTTCACCATGGGATAGGTCACCCACAACTTCCTATTTGTTGTATTCATCAAAATTGACATATCAGCGTCAGTTACGAAAATAAAAGGGGAGTTGGCTCATTTTTGTATCCACCCTGTATGTAGTGGCTCTAGAGGTAAAGCTTCCAAATCTATTGAATTTGTCGAGTTAGTTGATTCAAACTCCAGGTGCATTTCCTGCAAAGCTTATGGTTCATGTAAGTCCATACATTTTCCATAGAGTTGGCATCAGGTGACTGAGACGGCCAATCTAATTTTGCACTGTTATGTTATGCCTTCCATGCATGCTCAGCCAATCAAGTCATTGTCTTTTGAAGAACCCAGTTTGTATTTGTTCATACAAACTTTGAACAGATGGTAATGGATTCTTTATAGGGTGCTTAACGGTACAGTGCAAAGTTCTGTTTGTGGGGGATGACCAGCCTCAACGTGACCAAAAGAAGGAATTGTGTTGTGCCTGCTGGTGCAGCATGCGGTACAGGACATGATAACCATTGTTGCCCCAAAAATTTTCCATCTGTGTTGCGAAGAAAGTTATGGCGACACTCTTTTCTTAAAAAGATGGTGTCTTACAGTACTATTGGAAATTTCAAATTCATTCAATACGAGACCCAGTGGGGCACTACACTCATGGTTCGAGGGTTTGGAATTTTTGTGTGTGTGTGTGAAAGGAGTTGGCGAGACAAAAAAGTTTAAAATACGCTGTTCTAGTCTACAGAGATTAGCTCTGTATGTGAAGCTATTGCTACGAAACGCATAAGCCGTTCATAATAAATACCAGTTGTAATGCTTAATAATTGTTACCATGCTTTTATGATGACTTTATTTATTGATGATATTGTAGAAATTTATATGATGCCAAATTATTTTATTAACAATTTGCACTATTTAAACCTGTATTTTATTGTTTACTTAGCTTTCTTAAGTTTATTATTATTAACACAAAAAATATGGTTAATAAGTTTGATGCATCCTGCTCTTACAGATTTTAGCAGAGTATAACAAATCAATTGAATGTTATGAAAATGCTGTTAAAATTCAACCTGATTTTGATATGGCTGCAAAATACCGCCATGCTGTTCTTTGTCATAGCAAATTAGAGAAAGCGCTTGAGTCACAGCATAAGTGAGTCCCAAAATGTTGTTTTTTATGATAAAGCTTAGCTCATGTTACCTTATATTTAGCATGTAGCTGTTTTTTTTTGTTTTTTGTTTTTTTTATTAATACCTCTAGTGCTCATTAAGATTTCCCTTTTTATGTAAGATTAGTTACGGTAATTTGTTTAAGATTTATGGTATTCTTGTATTTATAAAATAGTGGATGTAGAAAAGAAGGACGAGACACAAAAACCCTGTAACAAAATAAAAAATGAAAATTGAATACAGGGTGGTAAGACACTTGTTCAAAATGCTGATATTTCGGATAGAGGCTATACTTTGTCAAAGTAAAGAGTGAAAGTGATACTGTAATAGGGGGCATTAGAAGAAGACTTCTTATATACAGACAAAATGGGGGCAAGGTGCCCGGAAATGAAATAGAAGATGTGCTGGGATAGGACGAGGACCAATAAGAGATGATAAAATGGCAGTGAAAAAAGTTCAATAGGATGACACATAAGAATAAAACTGGCAGAAACTATAAAAGAAAATAAGAATGATACACTTGAATCTGCCTATAAGAGCCCTGTCGATGATTTTAAAGTCAGCTCTTCTTATAAGCAGAGTTTACAAAAACGACAGTTTCGGGGAATAGGAAAGTGGCTATTATAAGCGGAGTGTTCTTTTATCGGAAGTCCTTGTACACTGGTTTGACTGTAATTAAAAAATATTAGGACTGAAGAAAAAAGAAGGAAAATAATGAAAAAAATATGGAAAAAATATTGAAAAGAAGAAAACAAATGCCCCAGGCATTGGTCTTGATACCCTTGGTGGGAGGTGGGATGTAAATATAAAATCTGATAAACGGGGCAAAAAAATGAATACTGTGCCCCTGATTTCGCTCACTCACTTTGGCACTGATGTGATTACTGTTTATATCGGGCCCATCAAGCAATTATGGGGCATGGTAGAGAGATCTGCTCTCATCCATGATTCTGCTATCATGAAACTGTGGGCAGCTCGGCAGACAGCATGATTCAACATCTCTCCAAAGGTTTTCTGTCCGCTTATGGCATTGATATCATGTTGAATTGCTGCACCTTATCAGGCTAGGAGAAATATTCCGTGACACTAGGCACCTATCCCATGGCTTTTTGAATTTCAACATACATGTATGAAGTCTGTTCAAAAAAGATTAAATTTTTGCCATAGTGAACAAACATTACATCAATTGAGCCATCTAATGGCAATCTTTGGTAAACAGTTAGAGGCATTGAACAAGAAATAGTGCATCATTTCGCCTTTATTTGTTGCTGATCTACAGCTGCCAAAATGAACTCATCTAGTCACCCTTCTGCTAAGTCAAGATGGACTAAGCTATGGAAAAACAAGAGCTGGGTTTTGCAACACGGCAACACGCAAAGTCACTAGTCTCTGCTTATTTTTGGCCGTTAACGAAGTGACTGTTCTTCCCCACTTTCCGTACTCTGTAGACTTTTTTTCCTCTTTCCAAGGTTGAAAATCTTCTTAAAAGGACATTGCTTTCAAAATGTAGATAAGATTAAACAGAATCCCAAAAAATGAATTCCAGGGAGCATTCCAACAGTGGCAGAAATGATGGGAGTGGTGCATTGTAATCAAGGGGGGGGGGGACTACTTTGAAGGAAACAACCATGTATAATGTTATAATTCAAGTAATAAAGTAGGATGTCAAAAGTCCAGTCTTCTTTGAACTGATCTCGTATTTCTGCTTTTGCATTATTTTTTTTAATTTAAATCATAAAATATTTTTAACTCCAATAGTTCACTGCAAAAGACTTTAAGTGAATTGAGAGATTATCAGTCACGTCATGAACGATGGTTAAAGCATCAAGAAAAGCTCTTAAATGAACAAGCGTCTGTTGAAGCAAGAATTGAATCACGGTTGGAATATGAAAGCCAGAAAATTCAACAGAGCCTGGATAAAAGAGGTACCAATCTGAATTTTATAATTTACAAAAAGCTTCGCTTTTCATTAGATCATATCAATGTTATATTCAAATATTACACATACAAACAGCATGGGGGGAGGGGGAGTGTAAAGATCACATGCCACTGATGGTCGTCCACTCCTGGAATATTTTAATAAGTGTCTTGTTTAATAACACTACACTATTTATTTATTGTTGTTGTTGTTGTGAAACTTGCTGTGAGGATTTTTATATTCATTGATATTTAGTTATAAAAGAAAAAAAATTAGTGAAAAATTTCTTAAAAAATCTTAAACACAATACTTTTTTTTTTTTTTTTAATTTTTAAATAGAAATATTTTAAAAAAATTTGCTACAGCTGAGTAAAATTTCCTGCTTATAAAGTTGTTGAATATGCTAAAGAAACAATATTATTTATTTACAAAAGTTTTCCTTTAGAGTATTTATTCTTTTCCATACATGTGTATGTTTAATCATTAATTTGAGTATTGAAATTTTATTTTTTCTAATCCTAGGAAAGGATTGTTTTCAGCATCAAGAAAATGGTCACATGTTTGTTACGTGCAATATGCATAGAGAGACTTACGTTTCGACTGTAGATTCTCAAGTTGATCTTAGTTTGAATTTAAAGCTTTTACATTCAGTGGAGAGTCAGGCTGAAAAAATTGAAGAAGCTGTTGCAAAGGTAAAACGATGAATAAAAATTGAAATTGCATCTCTCTAGACTATTTAAATTTTTTCATATGCAGTAGAACTTGGATATTACAAACTCTGTTAGTCCGAAAACTTCCTTATACACAATTCTTTCGTGTCCCGACCCCAAATGATTATTTTTCTTGTTAAATTCTTCCAATATTACGAACGGTTTTTATTTGCAAACTTGGACATTCCGAAAAAAATGTATGCAAAATTCATCAGAAAATCACCCGAAAAGCGACTTTTTAGGAATCAAGGAGTGGGAGATCATCCGCAATCAAGAGGCTGTAGTAAGCTTGAATTAATTTTAAAGACTTCGTTGACGTCGATAGAAGCCATTATAGAACAGATCTGCGAAAACCAAAATGGCGGATCCGAGGAGAGTGATGACAAGGTAGGCAAACAGGAGCAAGAAACTGTTTCATCGAAAGAGTTAAACGATTTTCTCAGCAAATTAAAAACTTTATTTTTCACTGAAAGTGAAGTTACCAATGAATTAAATTTGTATTTCAAAGTTCATGACATTATTAATAGGAAAATCACTAAATGTTATAAAAAACAGAAGTCAATTTTAGAATGTTTTCATTCATCAACTGATTATGAAATAGGCTACTGCAAATACTGTACAATCAAATAAGGTAATTTATCAGCAAAAAAGGTGTACACGTTTCCATGTTTTCCTCTTCCTGGCTGATATGAAACTCTGCTAAAAATTTCGGGCCCTAGCAGTTTCGTAATATCAGAGTTCTACTATATTGATAATTATTTTTGGATTTGTTAAGATAAGTGTTATCCTTATACATAAAAATATTTATAAAAGTTTAATTGTTTAATAAAATTTTGCACACATTCCTGTAACCGTGACGCAGAAGTAGTTTTAAATTTGAGAATTTAATGTTTAGCTGAAGTACCTAATAAATTTACATCTGATTTATTGCTCAACATAGTACAATTATTAGTATAACAAGAGCAATTGAATAATTGTGCCTCAACAACGTTTGAAAGATAAACAGAAAGCAACATTGTATTCATTCTTGCTTGTCATTACGAATTGATTGTTATACGACATGCCATTATCTTGGTATTCTTAACGGTCACTGTTAGAGCACTTGCAAATGGCCAGACAGACTGAAAAACGTGCAGATCAAGCATGCATTCTTATAAGCAGCGTTTAGCTAAAGCTCTTAATATTTAACTGGTTGTATTAGGTTGTTTCATAATTACTGGTGATTCCTCCAACACTAATTTGCAGAACCTGATAAGAAGGCACATGTTGTAGTAGGAACTACCACAAGCCCCCTGCAAAGTAATGCTAGCTTTTGCTCTGTGGCATTTTTGCACTGAAATCACATTGGATATATTGTTTTGCTACCGAGGGCAGATTTTTTTTTTGAATAAAATATATATCTTAGTCTGTTACTGCCAGGTTTTTCTTTCCTCTTAGGATGTTAGTTCATAGCATGTCTCATCTGATGCCACTATTTGATGATGAATCCTTCCAAAGCCATTTTGGTACTATTTTTGGACTTCAGTCAAATTGTGAGGCATTCACTTGCTAACAATCACTTTTAGCATTTTCAGTCACTTGTAAGAATCCAAAACACTGAAATAGAAGAACTATCCATTTTATACGCCAATTCTTCACATGCCCATTTTCCTCTGAAGCATCTCATAGTTACAAATGTGTTCAATTGATGGTACTAATATTAGATTGTATCCACCCAGCTGCCTGATACTGAACAGCATTCTTGGAACACTGAACCACTGCCAAGCCACTGTTTGATAGAAAATACCACATCAAAAAATATTTTTTGTAATCACATGGCCTTAGAAAAAACATAGTAATTTATGAATCATCAATACAATGCAGGAAACATTATGGGTAGTTTACCAAATGAATCGTAATTATTTATAGGTTTTCATAATTGTAACAATGTCCCATCTTATGGAAACAGGAGCCTAAGATGGGGCAAAAGCTCCTCCGATCCTAATCGCTTGTAGACTATTACGATCCTCTGTTTTCACAAGTCTTCTGCGACACATTGGAGCAACTTATTTTTGATGAATGCTACATGTATTAGCTTTTTCATGAGAACATATTGTTTTTTAGAGTGCACTACTGCCTATGGTGATGGTCAAGGTCTATAAAAGAAGGTCAGGACACAATCCCACAATTCTTTGCGCCAGTGGCCATTTTGGTTCTAAACTACATTACAGTCACACACCTCTAATGAAATTAATGATTACAGTGCACAGCTCTTAAAAAAAATGTAAAAGGGAAATTTTTAAAATTATATTGGACTCTTTAACCTAAAAGTTGATATTTGCATGCAAACATGATATTACTGAATCAGTAATATTTCTGTATCTGTCATTCCGATTATACATTTTTCCAGAGGATTTTAATGAAAAATATGCATGCAAAACAAAGTATGAAAGTAAGAGTTCCTTCATGAGAATCTCTGCATATACAGAAGAATAAACGCATAAATTTTCAATTCTAAAATTTCACTATTTTCCAAATTTTATTTTATTTATTTAATTTATTGTAAAAGTGTTGTTTTAATATTTATTGAAAATTTTCTATATATTTAATTTATTGCAAAATTGTTGTTTATGAGAAAATTTTTGTAATGCGAGATGAAAATATGACCCGAGACCTAATTAAAACTAGTTTTAAAAGTTCCTGTATATTTAATTAAAAAGATTAAAAATCATCTGTAAAACCTTATTTTTCAACATTTCATAAAAACTTTTAATAATAATTTCAAGAATTTTATAAACTTCAACAAATTAATTAATTAAAAAAAAAACTAGATCAAAAAAAATCACAATGACATTCTAATAAGATTTCAAAATGAATTAAAATTTCTTAATACACCAATAAATTTTAAATTCTGGCTTAATAACAGTTTTAACATTAATGACCTAATGGCAATTTTGATATATAGCCTGATAATTATTCAGAAATAATTTTGAAAAGATTATATTTACAGTTTTCATTTTCGGGTTGAAAACATAACTTGCCATAACTTAAATTATGTCAAAATTTCCAGTTTAATTTATCAATATAAATTAAGTTATGACAAGTTATCTTTTCAACCTGAAAATGAAAATTGTAAATTTAACCTTTTCAAAATTATTTCTGAATAATTATCAGGCTATATGTCAAAATTGTTATTAGGCCATTAATGTTAAAATTGTATTAGGCCAAAAAATTTAAAAGTTATGGTTGTATTAAGAAATTTTAAATTCATTTTGAAATCTTATTAAGCGGTCATTTTCTGAATTTTCTTCATTTTACTTTTTTTTTATTAATTAATTTCTTGAAGTTTTTAAAATTCATGAAATTATTCAATTAATTCACTTCAAAGTATCATTGTAATGAACTTTTAATAATTTTAAAATATTTTAGTTTTTCCGGTTTTCTTACCTTGAGATTTTTAAATGCTATATTTTAATAATATTTATAACAACTTTAACTTCACTCGCCTATATTTAACATGAAAATTGTGTAGGAAACGCCACATTTAGAACCAAAATGGCGGCTCCATTTTCGTGTCCTGACCTTCTTTTATAGACCTTGGTTAGAGCAATGCTCCACCACACAAGTCAATATGTGCAATTAGGACATTTTACATATAGAGGTTCTAATAAGGCTATTACTTACTGTTGACATCAGTGGCAAACAATGTTTCATATTATTGATTAATAATTTTTAAATGATCCTCATATATTTGCAAATTATAATTAATCCAATAGAAATGATAGGGAAGTTTCCTTATAAATTGGAAATTATTTTACTTCTATGAGCATTTTGCAATTTTGTGTTATATTTAGGTAATCTAATTTTTTTTTTTTTTAAGCAAAGAAATTTAAAAATACAAACGGAAACATCGGTTGAAAACCAGGAAAATTACACGACCCCAACAAAGCCTGTGAAATATCCAAAGAGAGACATATTGAAATTTTTACATTCTGTACCATATGATTTTCTGGATCCCAATTGGCCACCAGTTAATGAGTGTTCCTCTAATTCTGCGTCTTTGCCAATGCTTGAGGAATATCCATCGGTGTTTTTGCCTCCAGAAAATAAAGGCTTTGAGTAAGTGAAAGCCTTTTATTTTAGTATTAATTTAGAATGTTTTACCATTGCTTTTTTATTTATTTTAACTTACTCTGTAAAAAAAAAAAATTAATTCTAATTATGTAAGTTTCCTTTTTCACATCTATTGGGCAAAAATGGGCATTTGCCTGGGGCCCTTACCAATAGGGATAATGCAGTCACTGTATTTACTCAGCACCTAAATTCAAATGTCATTCTTTCTGCCATGCTCTAACAGTCATTTACAGCCGTTTGTGTACTCTAGCTAGGATGGTTAGATGTAAAATGATAAGCAGAGAAATGTTCCTTCTTTTTGGTTTTAAATCTTAGGGACACAATGAGATTGCATGCCACTGCTTTTTGGGAATACCATATTAGATTGCTTGTCCATTTTTATAAAATCGTCTTGGTGTGTATTACAACAAAGAAAAGCAAACCTCTTGCCCGCAACAAAATTTATTGTATAATTATTTATTGATTACCCTTATATTCATCAGTCAGTGGAATACAAGGGCCGTTCAAGGTTGACCCAGACACTTATTTTTACAGAGAAAACGTAATTTCTGACAAGCACCAAATTAGGTCAGTTTTTCAGAGTACCGGTCCCTATTGCAACAGCTTGATACATCTTGTATAGAAAGAATTGGGCTGCTGTTGTACCAATGCAGGACAGCTTTCTGTAGCGTAATCATCATAATTTATTAGCGATGTATTAATTTACACTGCAAAGCAAAACCAAGACTCTGTTGATGTCACCAAGATGCATTTGGCATTTTCATTTTTTCCAAACATTTAAGTTCGAATTAAAAATTTTTACTTAAGCTGTGGTGTTATTAATGTGCTAATCTTTTAATTTAAATAAAGTTGTATTGACATTAGAGTTGCCCTTTAATACATCTTATTTATTTTGTTTTCAGCTTTTACTCTTTAAATTTTTGAAATTATCTAAAAGTAATTTGATGTTTTTTTTTAATTTTTGTTTAGAATTGAAAAAATACTTAGTGAAAGGCAGGGATTGAGAAAAAATGAAGAACACTCTTTGCCTTGGTATCCACCTGTATGCAATAAATTGGAGGAAAAACTTAAAAACTTTGATAATTTGTCTTTCATGCATATGATTGGGAAGTTAAATAAAACTCCTGATTCTACACTGAAACCTATATTTTTCAATTATATTCCTAATTATGAATCTACTGAAGAGGAAATAGGACAACGAATTCTTACTGCCATGAAAAAGGTTTCGTACTTATCTGTTTTTAATTCTGATGAATAAAATAAAAATTTAAAAAGAAGAAAAATAAACAAATTTTAATGAGATGAAAATGCTATTCATTTTGTAAGAGTAAATTTTAATAGCTTGTGAGATTATGTTTAAATTAGTTCAAATTTTTTCATCTTTCTCAGATTTCGTTTAAACAGCACATGCATATGAGATGTATTAATTAGATATTGATAAAATATTATTTATACAGTTTATATAAAATTATTTCAATTTGAAATTGTTTCAATAGTCTTATCACTACTGTATGAAAGTTAGTTAGCACAAGAAGATTCCCAAATCACATCAAAGTTTGTTTAGAAAGTGAGACCAACAGAAGAATAGAATCATTCACATTGGGTAAGCCTAAGAGAAAAGATAGGCCCTTTTACCTCCTGTTAGGTTTTATATTCTCAGTTTTAGATTAGTTTATTGTGTCAGTTAGATCATGCATAGCATACGGAAAATTGTAGAAGGCTCTGTTCCGTGGCTCTATTCTGTGACTATTGTCAGTGTATGACTTCCTCTGTTAAATGTAGTTGATGTCGAAATAAAAATTGACATCATAAAGAACCATCTTAATAGAATTCTGCTTATTCTAACTGACCAGCATATTTTGAATTACAGAAGTATAATAAAAAAATACAGCATTTGCAAAGTTGTAGTAATTAGTGACATATTGCAGATTGTTGTTCAAAATCTACAAAACCCTTGTTAAAAAAAATTGTTAGATACATAAAAAAAATTAAATCTTGCAAGAATCATGCAATATAAGATTAATATAGGCATATTTTTTGGGTATAGTTTTATGTCAAATTACAGATTTGCAGAAATATTAGCATTAGTATTCCGTATGTTAAGGGAGGGAGGGAATATGAAATTAGTTTCAGAAAACAAATTTTAACATTTTTTCCTTATCAAAGAAAGAGAGGAAAGAAACTCCACTTGTCCACAAAAGAAGTTTAATATGTATCATATATGTATACATTTCGGCTACCAAGTAGACATCTTCATTTTGTCTCAATGTTATCAGCAAAGATACAGCTTTTATAAGGTTTTGGAACCAATGAGGATACCAGGCTAGTGGTAAATATCCTGATTGGTTTACAAGAAAAAATAAACACATTACAAAAAAATACAAAAAGGGGGGCTTAATATTAATATTAACAGGAAGACAATTATAAGCAATTGGCTATTATAAAGGGGAATGGCTATTATATCCGGAGTGATGATATTATAAACAAAGGGCTGCTAAAAAGTTATTATATCCAGAGTGAGACTAGGTCACATGGGATAGTAAAGAATTCCACAATGATAAGTCCAGTGGGCCTCTATCATGGTTCAGTAGTTTTTCGGGTGCAATTTTTGATATTTCCAGTGACTCCAAAAAATTCAGCCTTTTGGGATCCTCTTCAAAGTGCAAAATCCGAACGTTCTCTTTCTTTCCTACATGTCCAGTAGTTAGAATATGTTCAGCGAATGACTTTTCCGGTCTATAATTTTTTGTATGGTTGAAGTGTTCCTTTATGCGTGTCTCAATTTTTCTCCTAATTTGGCCTAGAAATTTCTGGTCACAGGTGTCACAGGTGATCTCGTAGACTCCA
>JAHWFO010034948.1:5470053-5551838 GCA_023313115.1 Rhysida immarginata | reverse complement strand
TGGAGTCTACGAGATCACCTGTGACACCTGTGACCAGAAATTTCTAGGCCAAAGTAGGAGAAAAATTGAGACACGCATAAAGGAACACTTCAACCATACAAAAAATTATAGACCGGAAAAGTCAGCATTCGCTGAACATATTCTAACTACTGGACATGTAGGAAAGAAAGAGAACGTTCGGATTTTGCACTTTGAAGAGGATCCCAAAAGGCTGAATTTCTTGGAGTCACTGGAAATATCAAAAATTGCACCCGAAAAACTACTGAACCATGATAGAGGCCCACTGGACTTATCATTGTGGAATTCTTTACTATCCCATGTGACCTAGTCTCACTCTGGATATAATAACTTTTTAGCAGCCCTTTGTTTATAATATCATCACTCCGGATATAATAGCCATTCCCCTTTATAATAGCCAATTGCTTATAATTGTCTTCCTGTTAATATTAATATTAAGCCCCCCTTTTTGTATTTTTTTGTAATGTGTTTATTTTTTCTTGTAAACCAATCAGGATATTTACCACTAGCCTGGTATCCTAATTGGTTCCAAAACCTTATAAAAGCTGTATCTTTGCTGATAACATTGAGACATACTGAAGATGGCTACTTGGTAGCCGAAATGTATACATATATGATACATATTAAACTTCTTTTGTGGACAAGTGGAGTTTCCTTCCTCTCTTTTTTTGATACAAGCATCCACAGATTCCTAAGGTCAGTGTATTTTATTTCTTTATTAATTTTTTCCTTATGTTTTTTAGGTGTTAGGAGCACCATGGCTGTTGTATAATTTAGCAGCCTTATATTGGAGAGTGAATGGGAATCTACAGAATGGAATCGAGTGTCTTCGAAGAAGCATTCATTCTTCTCCACCTGAATATCTAGATATTCCACTTGTAAATTTAGCATCAATACTCCAAAAAAATGGTTTAATTGATGATGCGTTCACTTTGGCTAAACAAGCTCTAGACATCAATGAATATGAGGTTATGTAATTGCTATTAGTATATTTTTTTTTTTTTTTTCAAAGTAGCCTGTATACATGTATATTTTTATTTTTAACAATATTATTTTGGATGTGTTAGCAAACCGGCTTCGGCTATATAGCCATCTTCAATGCTATTTTGTTCTTATAATTATTATATTATTGATAGAATAAGGCATATTATTTATTAATACAATGAAGTTACAGACAATTGTTAATGTTATACTTACAGTTGTTTTGAGATAATTTTGTTTGGTAAAATTGAAGTTATTGTTTAAATGCATAATTTAACTTCATAATAATTATAGCT
Organism: Rhysida immarginata; assembly: GCA_023313115.1. Classification (NCBI taxonomy): domain Eukaryota; kingdom Metazoa; phylum Arthropoda; class Chilopoda; order Scolopendromorpha; family Scolopendridae; genus Rhysida; species Rhysida immarginata. Next base: position 5,550,543 of record JAHWFO010034948.1, on the reverse strand, counting down.
TTTCTATCATGAAGATTTTTCCTCACATGTGCGAAATAATGAAATTCATTTTTCTTTTAATTTCCATTACAGCCAGAAACGAATTTTCTTTTGGCAAATTTACATGCATTAAAAAAAAATTACACGGGAGCTTCATTTTATTATAGAAGAACTTTAGTTCAAAACTCATATTTTAAAGGTAATTAATGTTGCAAAAATATATATATATTTTTTTCAAAGAATCTTTCCTTTGGATTTAACATTTAAAAATGTCATATCTATAAATTTCATTAAACATGGCAGAATAATAATTCAGACTGGTGCAACTGAATCCTGTTGAAGATATAAGACAACTATTTATATGATAGCCACTTAACTGGAGTTATACCCAGTGGTGTGCTAGGAGCTGGCTTGCACGAGATTTTTCATGCCAGTTATTTAATTTCGTAATACAGTGGGGGACCACGAATCTGGAATGCTCGGGACCAGAAGCCTCCCAGATTCGTGGTCTTTTTCCTTGGGAGAAGTTACAGAACACGTGTGTAATTATAAATAGTTTCTCATGACTGTTATTTAAAATTTATTTTAAAATAAAAGTTTTCACAATTATACAATTAAAGTCATTATTGTAATATAATCTTATTTATTAATGTTAGTTTATTACGATTTTGTCCCGATCGTCTTTTTTTTATGTTTACCACTGTCAAAATTAAATTTCCTTCCGATGTTTCTAAGAATTATCACATCAATTCATTTATAACTGTGTGAAATTGAGAAGACTGTTAGAAATTGGAGGAAAATTCAATTAGGATCTGTGTTAAAACAACAAGACAACGTTTCAAAAGTTTAGAAAATTCGTCGGCGATCAGGCCTAACAATCTACTGTGTATTCTGAAAATGCTCTAAATGATCAAAAATACTCAAAACTATGCATTATGAATATAATTTATTAAGGAATTTTAATTAAAACTAAATTTTATTCAGCAAATATGAAACTAAGCAGGTTCCGCGATGTTTCAGCACTCGACGTTTATTTATTATTTTTTTTTGTATTTTTTTTTCTCCTCCGTAAATGCTTAGCATTATTTTTGTGCACGCTATATGGGTAATAAGGAGAATTAATTATATCAACGAATGTTATTTTTTTCTTAATATAATTTTTTACCCCAGTGGTGGCTGATCGCGTGGCCCTATTGCTTCTTGCGAGGCTTCTTGTTTCACCAAATTGTGACGATTTTATAAATAGATATTAAAGATAGGCGATTCAATTTACTGTTAGCATGAAACTTTTAATAAGTGATAAAAAAAGATTACGCTTTAAAAGTAAAGTGCAAAAAAAAAAATAAATAAATAAAACTGAGATAAATCACGTTTGAGATTGAAATCACTTTCTTTTTAGGAGGTGTTGGAATATCTGCACGGTAAAAAATCTCGACCAGCACTTTGAGCCACTGTTTAGCTGCATTCTGAACCACCTGCGACTACCATCTCTTTGGTAAACTGAAGGAATCCCTTCGCGGAATGAAGTTTGAAGATGATGACTTTCTCGTGCATGCTGCTAAACAGTGGCTCAAACGTGCTGGTCGAGACTTTTACCGTGCAGGCAGTTACACATGCCCTCGTTCCAAGGTGGCGTAAGGCAGTTGAAAGGGGCGGAGATTATGTGGAAAAATGACATATTGTTCATAAAGGATGTATAACCTTCATAAGTTGTAAGGGCGTAGAATAAAAAATAAATTAAAAAAAAGATTATGCATTATTTTTGGAGTGACCCTTGTAAAAATATTGTTCATGATTTCAGACATTCAAAATCAGATTTATTTGCACCTACTATTAGAATCGCCTCAGTTTTTAAAATTAATCAAATTTTGCATGAATATGTTTTTTTTTATGTTTATTATTTTCATGTATTTAAAAAATTTTCTCGACCATTTAAAGTTCATTTAAAACTATAACCTGAGTTGCTTAAAATTATCTGTATATTTCCTTGACAGAAGCCAAACGATTGTTGCGCAGAATCAATTGTCATTTGAAGTTTCAAAGTACATTTCAAAAAACTGCAACAATATGTCCTCCTGTGGATACAGAGGCATCTGGATGTTCTGCAGAGGTGAATACATACTTGCTTTCAAATTGTTATTGCATAACAGTTTTAAATATCCTCTGTTTACGATTCTTATCTATGTAAAGTTCTGATGTTTATAAATGTAATCATCAATAATTAAAGTTGTACATGAAATGTTTTAGGCATCCTAACCCTTTATGGATAATTTTCTGTAATAATGATTCTTAAATGGGCAAAGTAAAAGATTTTTAATTTTTCTGGAAAATAAAAACTGCAGACTCATTCTTGAATTCTGTTATATAATAATTGGAAATTTTTTCTTTCTTTTAAGGTTTAGGAGATACGATTGCATTTTTGTCCTAATTTGCATAGTTGAAATCTGTGTATTCATTGCCTTTAGTGGAATTTACATATCTGTTTGTATCCATTTCGCTACTTTCAGTGAATAAAGAGGGTGCTGTTTTTTTTGAAAAAATGGCTGCGAAAGTAGGATCCTTCCATTTTTAAACTAAAAAAATAGATGATTTTTTTAGGATAAAAATTCGTTCTAATAACTATTAAAAGAGAATGTTATCTGGGATCGGTGTTCTGTGTTATAAAAGCAGTGTTTAAACTACTGTGAATCCTACTTAGCTCAATTCAAGTAATGCCACCAGGGCGGCACCACTTAAACTGAAAGTAGCAAATATAGAAAAGGATTAACAGACTTTTGACTCGGACTGTATAATTTTTAGCAGACTATATTTTTAGCACAATTCATGAATGATTTTAAAATTGTATCTCATGAAACATGCTATTTTCGGTTAGACTAAGCAGTTCAAATGGAATTGAAAACTGTGTAACGTCTTTACAAATATATTTAAAAGTCATTAATCTGAAAATGTTTAATTTTGTTTAACTTGAATTCCATTTAGCAATCTACTTGCCATACAAAAATCGAAATGGCAGCCATTCGGTGTTATCCGCATCCACAGTGGTATAGCGACAATGAAATGCAAGGTTGTCAGAAAATTCTGGAAACAGAAATGTTACATCACAGAAAAAACATCAGTTAGTAATTTCTTTGATATTTATACGTTAGTCTAAGGTATTGTAATTACTATGAGGTGCTATCCAAGATTTCCCAAAATTTGTTTGATGTGTGTGAACATAAGTACAAGTGCAATTAAGTGCCAGCAGGTAAAGTCTTACGCAATCTTGTTAATCTATATACCATGTGGTTTTAAGCTAAGCGAACACATTCAATTTTGGTGCATACTTTTCCCATATTTGGTTTGCTGCACATTATGATTTCCTGAGTAAACAGTCTGTTTGTATCATGTTATGTTATCACCTTAGGAAACTAAAGCAAAAAAAAACAATACATTAAAGCAAGTGACATCATTTTATTTTGATTGACACAAATTTATGATTAACCAAAACATTTTAAAAATGTCTGAAATTGATTGATGACAATGAATATTCAGAATGATCATTAACTTAAAATTGAGATGTGATTTTTGAAAAATTATAGGCATATCATTCGAAACCTCTGATATTATGGGATTATCAAGTCGCATGCTCTTAAATATTTTATCTGGAGAGTTTGAACATGAGAACTTTTGTGGCACACATGTGCTGCAACTGCCAAGTGACAATAGCATGTCATGGAGCCTGAAGGGGATTTTAGCAAGAGCTTCAAAACCCTGTGGCTTCTTTTTCTTCCCCAGGATGATGGAGCAAAGATTTGACTCTACAAGGGTTAGTCAAGCTGAGTCAATGCTAAATACAGTAGAAGCTCGATTTTCCATTGTAATGGAGGGGAAGGGGGTGATGGTTGTTCAAAAATGACGGATTATTCATTTTATTTAAATAAACAGAATTAATAAGGTAGGTACATGTATTATACGGAAGGATCACTGTTTGTAATGTTATTGGTCGATTCGCGACAGCATCGAATGTTTCGCCAATGGCATTGCAAACTACAGCTGGAAGTAAGCTCTACCGAACAAGGTGATACTGTATGAACTACAAAAGAGACAGGTAATGGCATTGAGGCAAGGACATCTACGTGGCAGAGAAGGGATAGCTAACGGGAATAGCAGCCTCACGCAGGATATCTGGCGTAGTTTCACTTTGCAATATATTTTGTTCACACATTCATGAAAAATTGTAAATATATATCATGGGAAAAAAAAAATTATAGATGATGACTGTTAATTGGCCGAACAGTTAACTGAGAGATGGAAAATCAAGGTTCTACTATTATTACATGTAACTGAAATGACTTCTGAGATTATTCTATTTTTGGCATTTAAGTGCCTTTTTAAAGATACTGCTTAAGATAGAATAAGATCCAGATAATTGTAATTATTGAGTTTTAGGAACAATTGAATAGCATCTCATATGTTTTTGTTTTTTTTTTTAATTTGTTTTTTTTTTTTATTATTTTTAAGTTAATGATACACAACCTAGTTAAATGAGATATTGGCTTTTCAAATGTAATGTAATGTAATGAAGGAAAAATGGTTTATTATCAAAGTGAGGTGATGCAGTTGGAAAGAATTATTTAAATAGAAAAATGTTTGAGTGGTAAATTAATAATATTTTTTGAAATCAGAAAAATTTTACATAAATAAAAGATTCACTTCTTTCATTATGAACTGTTTTTCTTTACATCAGTAAATGTTAATAATTTTCAAATTTTCTAATAAATATTGTTTTTGCTGTTTTTAAAAGTTTTTCAAAATACAGCATGATTCAAAAGATCCCGAAGTCCAAGTTTAAGACATATTTACTGCAAAACCATAAAAGATATCAGAGTATTGCTGCTTGTGGCAGTTGTGTGTGACCTTTGGAACACACTACACAACTTGAAAGCTCCACGTGACAAGACACTTGTCATGCAAAAACAGAGTCCAACTTCATGCTGTAATGTAAAGCTCTGGTGCTGAAAAACTTAAAACTTGTGCAATGAATTTTTTTGAATCCAAAGAATGAAGCACTATCATTACTCGAAATTCTGTACAGCTGTAGCTTTAGACGTTTAGTAGCCCTCTGGCAGGTTGAATATGAGGCCACTAACTCTTGAGGCAGCTACCGAAGTGACTTCCATGGAGAGCACTGCAGGGAAGCTTGTATTTTCTCCAGAAACGTCGGCGTCGCGACAGCCTGTCTCATAAAACCGGTATACAAGATCATACCCAGTTGTTTTCGCTGGTACAGTACAGGAGCATCAGAAAACTTCCTTTGAAAATGCTGAATGCAACGTTGGTATGATTTTTCTGCAAAATAAACTTCTAAGAATGGGATTCTGATCTTGCGTGAGAAACCATGACTGGCTGAATGTTATTGTTTGCAATTGTCGTGTTACGTGGGGCTCGCACGTGGCACAGCGCATTCCTAAGATCACGCACAAATAACACAAGCAGGAATACTGAGATATCTTTTATTGTTTTGCAGTAAATGCATCTTAAACTTGGAGTTTGGGGACTTAAGAATTGCCCTGTATTTTGAATTTTTTCCAATCTGTAGGCATCAATTTCTTTATGGAGATTTTATGAAGTTGTAAGGGTGTTTTGAGTTTTCCCCATATGCTTTAAGTGTTTCAGATTAATTTAGGCAAAATTAAAAACAAAACTAACGGGTGCCAGAGGTAAAAAGCAGAAATAGTAAGAAAATTATGTGAAAATGAATATTTTTTTCCAGGGATGATAGTAATCCAAGAAGATACTATAAAAATATTTGTATATGAAGAATATTAAATATATGAAGGAATAAAAACAAACCAAATATCAACACAGTTAAGATGAATAATCCCCATGTATTGGTTACCTCATCTTATAAATTATTTTGAGACAAATAATTATGCATCAAAATTAAGGTTTTTGTGCTTAATAACAACTGCATTTAATGGTTTTGCTTCCAGCTTGCTGCATTCCCCCCCCCCCCCCTCCTCACTACAGCTAACGCCGCTGTGTAACACCATCACAAATAAAGAGTCCCCATACAGGTTCGGATAGTTCCCTCGTAAGTTTGAATAAAACTATACATTATGAAATAGAGAATTCTCTTTATCATCCTTCTTGACAAACTTGGCGGCGTCGGAATATGTAGCAGGAAAGAAAACCCACACAAATCTGACAGGTTTTGCCTTTTATTTTTGGCTTTGTCAGGGATAATTTTTATTATCTTCTTGGTCTGTATTGCAGTTAAGATACTTTAAGATATGATTATGTACAAAAAAATGTTTAAGAATTTATATTTTTTATGCGCTATCTTCATAAGTTTGTTTTATTTTGTTAGTTGAAAAAATTGCTCCGGATGATTTGCGGAATGTCTTCCCTGAAGAGACATTTTTAGAGACTGACGAATTCATTAAATTGAAGGTATGTTATTGCAGAATAAAATTTTAGAAAAAAAAAATTGACCTTCTAATATTTAATCTTTATTGAACTTGTTTATTTAAAGGTAAATGGCTATTTTTATTTGTTTGTGAAACCCTACCATTCTTTTGTAAAATAGATTCCAAATGGAGAGAGAAATTAAATTTTGTTACTGTCGCTCACAGTTGATAACATTGCTGCATTGTGACGCCAAAGAAATTCTCAGGAATTTCTAGGTGGACATGCTAAGTAATAGCATCTGCCATAGCTAGAAAAGTTCATGTCTGATGATTTTTTTTTTTTTTTTTCCTCCTTTTTCCATGACTTTACTTGATCTGTGTCATGGAAACCATTATATTACGTTAATCAATCATGATATGCTGCAGCGTGTCTGGCAGGAACTTGACTATAGGCTGGATGTGTGCTGAGTAACCAAGGGAGCTCACATTGAACACCTGTGATATACGTACTGAGAAATTTAGCCACTGTATCAGAAATGTGATTTATGCAAACCCGGCATTATTGGAGCACTTAAGGAAATGGAAAGAGGGATTCCAAAAAGTTTATAATTACATTGTAACTGAAAACATGCAAATGTGGAAATGATAGAAATAGCAAACTTCTAAACGTATTTCTGTATTAAAATTACAATCAGTGTTTGTATACTTTTGACACGTTTTCTTTGTTTGAAAGTGTACAGAATTTTTTTTCCTAATACATACAGAATACATTGAACTTTGAAAGAATCCCTGATACACTAGTTTTGAAATAGAAGTATTATGAAGTACACAATTCATGTTCTGTTTACTTTAAAAACATAAACAGTCAGTAAAGATTTTCGTGCAGTTTCCCTTGCTTATCTTTTTTATTTCTTAAGTAAAAAAACCATTATATTTTATATTAAAATCGTATTTACGGTAATAACATGTTTTAAAGATTTAAAAATATTTTTACAATTAGTATTTTTTCAGAATCTAAAGTTGTCTTCTTTTAATAGGGATAGAATTACAGATTCTTTTTTCTTTCCAATGGAACAGGATCTTAAAAACATATACCTAAAGAAGAGAAACGGAAAAAGTGCACCCGAAGAAATAGAACGGCAACGAATAACTACTCCAAATACTTCAATAGATAAATCTACAGAAGCAGTGGAGGATGATCCCTTGCCAGGTTGAATTAAATTTTTAAATAATTTTGGATTGTGCATTACTGATCAGATGTTCTAATGATTACAGAGGATTGTTAGGGATCTATGGTGACAAGTTACAGAGGGCCAGAAAAGGTGGAAAACCCTTTCATCACCATCGAGTGTTTTCAGTCTGGTAGCCATGCATCACTGCTATTGCCCTGCATCGCATTTTCTCTGGAACGCTGAACACCAAGATCAATTCATAACCACTCCTGTTGACACGCTTTCTAAAAACCCTCCACTGTTCACAGTCATCTCTTTCCAAGGGCCCGTTTTAAATAGGCTAAAGCCACAAAAATTCTTAGACAATGCGGCTGGCAGCTTGACTGGTATGCCGCTGAATGGAATACAACGGATTTCGGTATCTTCTTGCACATGCGTTCCAGGAACAGGCGAGTTGACGCGGCAGTGTGACTCGACGCCTTGTCTCGGAGCAGGCAAACCTTCTTTACCTCTTTACCATACACTTAGGGGATGTCACGGGTAAATATGGGGATTAGAATGTTAGTCTGAAAGTACATGGCATTGACTCAACTCTGTGTAATGTTAACTTGCCGTGTAGCTGCATCTCGCCATGATCATGAAACCTTTTGAAAATGTTTCCTTGCATTCACGATACCATTTTCTGAAGTCTTTAGAACCCTTGGACGGTAAAAAATGGCTAGGCTTTTGTTGCTGTTGCTTAAATAAACAGATGCCTCATCTAGTGTGATAACGTATTTTCACTTTTCATTTGCCAGGTATCGTTCCGTCACTCTTGAACATGGTGCAGCAGCAACAACTTATGAATGTGACTCTTTTGTCACTTCTATGGTTATAAATCACAGTTGATAATTGTGTTTACAGTATAGCAGAGTCCCTCCTGTGCAATGGCTCGTTGTGTTCTTGGGTTACATCCGGACGATGTCAGGAATACGACTATGATTGGTCTTGGATTGGCCTGCTTTTTACCCTGAGCAATGGCACCGCTTCTGGTTTTGCCAGTGTTATTTAGTACACTTGATAGCTCTTTCTTGGAAACTACAAAGTCTCACTTCTTGCATGCATTCATATTTTCAGAATAGCTGCATTAGATGTTGGAAAGGTCTGTTATGCAGCTCTCCCAATGCTTGTCAATGTTTGGTGGCATAACTAACTATTTTAATTCCTGCCCTAACAATACTCCACATGACTGCTCACGTGAAATGAACACACGTGCCACATTTAAATCTGCTAATTGTTACCATAGATTCCCTAACAATCCTCTGTATGACCAATAAACAGAATCGTGCATTAATCATATCCATATCCGTGGTACGATAATTCCTCAATTTTCTCTAATTTTATGAATTTATTTTAAGCATTTGAAATCATATTTGTTACTAGAAATAACCAACCTGATTGTACTGTATAATCGTCATTGTTAGATTTTTGACACACGTCTCTCTCCATACTTTTATTTGTTGACATAGTCCATCACTGATTTTATGTTTGTTATATTGGAAGTCTTCATCTTTTAAACAGATTTGCATTCTTATCATTTAGTAATTCTTTTTTTTTTTTTGGTCTTTATTATACAGGGTGACATTTATTGAGCTATATGAAAAAAAAAACTTGATAACTTTTGAACAATTAGCGAGATTCAGTTAAAATTTGGTGGTTGAATGCAAGGCATGTTGGGATTTTTTTGAGCATGCACACTAGTATTGTTGTTCATTGTTCGTTGAAAATTTTAGAAAATGATCTCATCCCTATTAATCAAAGTGACCCAGATTTCTAAAAGATATGATTCATGCAGGATGGAGCGACCCCATCGGACCAATAGAGTAGCACTTTGCCGAGCGCATTCTGGCTTTGGGTACCCAGAGACCACTGGAATGGGAATTGCTTGGCCGCTATATTCTCCTGATCTGAACCCTTGACTCATTTTTTGGGGCAATATTAAAGACAAAGTTACGCAAATAACCCCGAAACTGTCGCTGAGCTCAAAGCAACCATTCAGGAGGTCATCAAAAGTATCGATGTCTCGACACTTCAGCGAGTTTTGCAGAATTTTGCTCTTCGCCTGCGCCACATCATAGCCATTGATGGCAACATATCGAACATGTCATAAACTAAATCCAAATATCTGTAGTTACTTTTAACATTTGAATAAAATTTTTGAACTCAGTAGTTTTGAAAATTTGATGTTTCATTTCATATAGCTCAATGATTGTCACCCTGTAAGAAAATTACTGAAATTTTATTTAATTTTTCTTTAAGAATACGTTTATAAAAATACACACAAAATTGTGTGGATAAATCACAGACTCTACACAGCACAGGGTGTCCAAAACGTCTCGCACCAAAGGCAAAGTCACCAGCATTTGTTTAAAATGCCCTCCATTGAATTCCAGACAGATCTGTAGGTGTGGAATTTCAGGTTGTTTAACACCCTAGGACCATAATGACTGTCAAGCCACATTACTCGTCCCCTTAAGCATGTCAAGTAATCATACCACAGTGCTATTGGTTGTCAATCGGGATGACGATTACTAAACTTGTTGCTAACTTTAGAGCTACACAACATGATGATTTCCGCTCGTTCCTCTTGCGATGGCATCATTATCTGCAATCAGACAAAACGAAAGAAATATTAGAATTTTGCCTGTTGTGTGGGCCTCTTTGGACACCCTTTATATGGCCCAAGTGAATTTTTATCGTAAATGAATTTTTAAAACATTTTAAGGGACTAACAAATAACCCTGTATGCAGGGTGTAAGAAAAACAGTAGGCTGGCTATATGTAATTGGTTTCTACAATTAAAAATAAGGGAAAAAAAGTTTATATAAAAATATGTTTCAATAATTTTTTGAGTTATATTTATGTGATGTTATTCATATAGCAAGGCCTCTCAACCCTTTGGATTTTTATGTATAGGGACACCTAAAATTTATTGTTTATTCCATTCCTGTTCGTGATATTGAGGATCTTCAACAAGAGTGGAGGATGAATGCCATTGTTGCTTGTGAGGATCATTTTGAACATTTGCTATGATTTATTCATTTAAAGGGCAAATGGCACCAAAAATATCGCTATCGAGATAATAAAAAATCAGAAAGAATGTAGCATAAAAAAAACAACAAAAAAAAACAATTTTTTGTTGGAAAAGTTACAAATTTTTTAAGAAAGAAGCAACAAATAAGCGAAATGGGAGCCCCTTCCATTCAAAAACATTAGCTGTATGTTACGTCATCTTAGCCAAACAGAGGCTGACGAGATTTATAGGGCCCTGTAAATCTCGTCAAGCCTGTGCTTGTGAATCACGCCACGGCAGGTAAATCTCGTCAACCTTAGTTCGGCTAAGCTGACATCTTAAGCAATGTTCTTGCGGGAGTTTTTGACAAAATTCAAAAGGAGATTATATTACCCGAAGTGGCCTTTAATTTATGATTTCTTTATTGAAAATGAAATTAAAAAAAAGAATAAAATTGATGAAATCAACTTCCGATTTGGTGTCATTTGCCCTTTAACCTGATTGAAAATTAATGATTGTTAATCTAGCAAACTAAGTAAACATTTCGATACCTATAACTCAGAAAGGTATCAGGCATACATATTGGGATACTTTGTGCAGCCATGGAGCACGCAGTCCTACAGTTTCAGATTGCCCTGCACACTTTGGGGTATCATTTCGAGCACAGTTCCTACTCTTAACGGACTCCATGTCCACAAAAACTTGACATATTGTATGATATTGCAACAGATTAAAAGTGTTTCAATGGAAATATCCTAGGCAATGTTTACATTATAGTTCCCGTTTGTCCGATCCCTCATTTTCCACATAGAGACAGTTTAGTAGGGAAAGTTTAATTATAAGTATGTTAAGTATTTACTTTTGCGCACATTTTTATTTATTTTTGATATTTTTTTAATGAAGATCAATTTCTTTTATAGATATTATTCTCAATTTAAGAGTTCATCATTCATTGCCTGTTCCTTCTTTAAGCGATTGTCAGTCTCTCCATTTCATCAATTTGAAACAGTTTGTTAGCACGTGGTTGTCTGTTTCAGCCAAAGGCATCAAGTATATACTTAGTTTACTTTATCCAACTCATTCTTTATTAATACATATTACTTACTAACTAAATTTCTTTTTAGTGTAAATGAACATGTGATTTTCCATGATCTCTCAGAAGATGAGTTTCGAGAGCCTTACTGTGATCCTAATTTTCCCTCAAGTGCTTATACATTTGATCATTTGGCTGGCATCAGACATCGAAAAAAATTGGCTTCATTACCTGAAATACAATTAAAAGAGGTATACCCTGAGCATAAGAAAGGCTCGGTTTTGGATTTTGTTTTTTTTTTTTTTAACATAGGTGGCCAGATTACTATTACAGCCTGATATTACTATTGGAGATATTTTGGAAACTGTAATACAGCCTCAAGATCTAATGATTCTTCGTCTGATGATGAAAATGAGGTGACATTTCATCAAGCTTGTTAAGAAATTTTAACTTTAAAACAATATTTTTATTTTTCCAAATTTTTATTTTTGGACCAGACACCAGTATCAACTTCTCCCTATGCTGATATGAAGTCCATTTTCCAGCATAAGGAGAAGAAGTTGATACTGGTATCCGGTCCAAAAAAAAATTTCATCATCAGACAAAAAATCATGATGTCTTGAGGCTGTATCATAGTTTCCAAATTATCTGCAATAGTTAATTCATGAGCCACCATAAGATTATCATCTGCTGTAGCATAGGAATGAAAATTATTTTACTTTTTCTTTTTGTTTGATGAAATTTGATTAAGTTGATTGAGTTAGTCCAAACTTTTTGCTCAGTTCATTGAGATAGTCCAAATTTATATATTGGCTCATGATAGTGATCTTCCTTTAGATTTCCTTCAATAAAATGATAATTCTTATTGTTTCATGTTTATAAAATAACGTCTGAATTTACTGTAAAAATTGCTTTTGTCTTAGGCCTTTCAAACTTTAAATCCAGATGGAGAAGAACCCATGCCAGTTGAGATAGTTGCAAGTAATATTGCTCAAGCTATGCAAAAAGTAAGACTATAGTTTTCTTGCACATTTTCTTAATTTTTAAGAATGCAAAGTTCAGTTCTATACAGTGAAGCTTATCAGCCAAATATGTTAAAGCAAGGGCATTAGAATTTCATGGTCACATGATCAGTAAGAGAAGGGGAAAGATGTAAATCCTGCTGAACAAGTAAGCCTCTCCCTCCCTCCTTCCCTTCAGGGGTCAAAAAGTTGCAACAAAGGAACTTTTGGTGATATCGTTTTTTATTTTATTTTATTTTTTTATTGTGGGTGCCCAAACTTACGTGTAATGCAATTCTTTATCTGAAACTTACCTGGGCATGCAAGTCGAAAAAAGATTGAATTATGTTGCCTGCTCTTAGGGAGCGTGCACACTGGCAACTAAAAAGTTGGGCGATGGAAAAGTTGCTCGAGAAAAAAATTGTTCACGCTAAATTCGCGCGCACACTGTCTTCTAAATAGTTGCTGGTGATTCACAAAATACACTCAAATCCTTTTCATTTCAAGATGGATTTCGAACAAAATCTTAATGAAAAAATGAGATAGGTAAATAATGTAAAATAAATACACAAACTAAATCTGGAAAAAATTAATATAATAAAATTGAAGTATAATAAATAAAATTAGAATAAAATAATTAAAATAAAATTTAAAAAAGATAAAACAAATAAAAATAAAATAAAAAAGGATAAATTAAATAAATATAAAAATAAGAATAAAATTAAAGTATTTTAAAAATAAAATTATACAGATAAAATAAACAGTCAATCCTAATAAAATAAATAAATTAATAAATAAAATAAAAAAATTAAAATAAAAAAAAGTTGTAATAAAAATATAAAATAAAAATGTATAAAGGCTAAATAAATAAAATAAAAATAAAATAAAAATATATTTTAAGAAACTTCTATTAATTCTAAATTAATCACATAATTATGCTAAACATAGCCTATAATAATTTATTAAATACCTCATTAATATCAACCTTTTAAAATAATCAAAATAAGAATAATATTTATTTAAACAGCTTATTTTTTTTCTTTTTTTTTCGGCAGTGGCTAGCTTATTCCAATCCTGAACAAATTGTTCACTTATTTCTGTCCGTAATTTTTCTGTTATTTTTATCTGAATATTTATTTAACTTAAATTATAAAGAGGTGGTCGTTTTTTGATTTCACTAATAAATAGCTCTATAATAATTGACATTTTTATGAGAGATTTTTTAAAAAAAGATGTTTACAGCAAAATCAGTCTGAAAAAAATTCCCAGATAAAATATCACCGCAGAACTTGTAGTATAAATAGGGAGTTTTAACAAGTGGGGGTGATAATTTTTTAGCTCAGAGCAACAAAATCATCACCAGTGTGCGCGTCCCTTCTATATCCTATTGATTCTATTCGAGTGAGCAACAATTGAGTTGCCTTGAAAATGGGTCTGGTTGCATCTTTTTAGTTGCTGCAATTTTTAAGTTGACAGTGTGCGCGCTCCTACAGAATTCCATGTAATCCATTTTGGGCAACTATTTAGTTGACAAAAAAAGTTGCCAGTGTGCGCGAGCCCTTACAGCTCTTACATACTCCCCCCCCCCCACCACTCCTCGTTTAATTTCTGGCTATTCTACTGATAACTTGGCAGCCTGTTATTCTTTCAGACATCCACCCATTGTTGGAGCTTACTAAATTTAGAGAAGAAAAATTTGGGGGAGGAAAACGTGAAGCTAGGCTTAAATAGATGAAAAAATATTATGTTGCTTAATATCAGGTATTGAACAACATAAATAAATACGATAAAGATAAAAGGAAAAAATTACTCCCGTTGAGCCTGATTCAAACCCATGATTTCAAATCTAGCGTACACAGAGTACAAGTGTACTGTACCGTGTTGAGACATGAAATGTGGTAGCTTTTATTTTGTGTTTAGGAAAATTAAATACTGTATTTTTTCAAAACTTGAGTTGACTGTAATGAAGACTGGCATGGAATGCAGTGGTAGGCCATAAATTTCAAACATAAATTTAGGAATTGAATTGCTTAATGGAGATGGACAGGCAAGCTGATCAGTAGGTGCGCCTAAAAATATTAATAACCTAGGAAAATTGTGAACTTTTTGAGTTTTAAATGTATGTTTCTTTTTTTTCAGAACTCTTCCTCTTGGGTGCTGCCTACATTAGCAGCTTTATATTGGCGAATTAAAGGCAGTACTTCAGAGGCTGTAGAGTGCCTACGGCAGGCACTTCATTTTGCTCCTCAAAATATGATGGTAAATTTCTTTCATTCGTGTTATATTTTTTTGTTTGTTGTGATATTGAGAAAAAATTTTTTTTGTTTTTTTTTATTGTTTTGAAATTGTTTCATGTTAAAAATTTTGTTAGGTGATCTTACCGGTGATCTCTGATAGAGACTGGATCTACTTATGTAGTGAAAACATCAAAATTAGAAATTTAGGGTTACACTGAATGATCATTTGAAACTCAACACCTGTAGTGGTGAACATATTCTGTTGTCTAATGATGCTATCCTTTGCTATAACAGCTTTGCAGATGTCGTAGCATACTCTTCATCAGTATCTGATAGTACAGCACCCACTCCTTTTTCAAGGCCTTGACTATTTCTGAATGCCTCTCATGTGTTCATATTCTTATTCATGTCAGAGGTATTCTATTAGGTTGAGGTCATGTTTTGATCTGGGCAATCTATTATTTGTACATTGATGCCTTCAAACAAGCCAGTTTAGGGTTTATGAAAAGGTACACTAATTTGCTGATAGACAAATGTCTAGTCACCAAACTTTTGCTGTAGTATAGGAAAAAGATATTAATGGAAAAAACAGAAGGAAAAATTCTGCGACCTGGATTCGAACCAGGAACCATGAGTATCATGTTCGTCACCTCTACCAACTGGGCTACCATGGATATGGTACAGCAAGATTATTTCTAAGGGTCTCAAAGACTACAAGGTAGTCAAGGTGATGGCCCAATGGTAGTTGAGGAACCTGGCCTGCAGTTCAGGAATTCCTTCTTTCCAAAGGTTGATACAAGGTCTCGTTTTCTTTTCCAAAGCAGCAGCCAACTTGTAGGAAAATAATAATTTTAAACTGGAGTTAACACTCTAAACATAAGGTAAAGATGGAAAATTTGGGCAAACTCTAATTCCATTCCCCTCTTCCCTAAAATTTTCTGTTCACCTTCTCCTCTTCTCAGATTTTTTGGTTAATAAACTGATCTTTGAAAGAAAGTTCAATATGAAGTACTGGACAATATGAAGCGTCATTGGTATTTTTTGTAGTTTCTTATTTAGATAATACCGGGTGGTCATAAATTATTGAGCGCATTTTGACAGTGAATATTTTATTAACCAAGAAATGTACACACTTCTTGTGAACATCATTGAAAAGTACAACTCAAACAGTTTGTCAGGTGTCACTATCACCACCAGGCGGCAGCACTGTTTGGCGTAGGAACACAAAACACGAAAATGGCGACCGTGCAGCAGAAAGCAATGTGCGTTCTTTGGTTTCATGAGCAGAAATCCGTGATAGCAGTTCAATGGCAATTCCGCTTGGAATATGGACAACCTGCTCCTGGAAAGGATTCCATAAAGCGGTGGTATCAGCAGTTTAAGGACACTGGAAGCGTAGCCCACAAGAAAGGTGCTGGTAGGCCTACCGTCAGTGAGGAAGTCATTGAGAAGGTGCGAGATGCGTTCCAACGGAGCCCTACGAAGTCAACTCGGCGCGCCAGCTTGGAATTGCGAGTCCCACGATCTACGGTGATGAAAGTGATGCATAAGCGTTTGAAATTGTATGCCTACAAAGTTCAGATTGTTCAGGAACTACAGCCCGATGATAAACCGCAACGGTTTGCATTCGCGGAGCTCATTCTGCACAAAATTGATGTGGACAACACGTTCTTGGATAAAGTGGCTTTCTCAGATGAGTCAACATTTCATGTTTCCGGGCGTGTGAACAGACACAACTGTCGCATTTGGGGATCAGAGAACCCTCATGAAGTCCGTGAACATGTTAGAGACAGTCCAAAGGTCAATGTGTGGTGCGCGTTGACTGTCAATGAAGTGATTGGACCATTCTTCTTCACAGAGCAGTCGGTGAATAGCATCACGTACCTTGACATGCTGCAATGTTTTGCTATACCGCAGCTTGAACAACGACAACCAGATGTTATTTTTCAACAGGATGGTGCACCGCCACACTGGGGAACGATTGTGCGGCGATACCTGGATGAACAATTTCCTGGTCGTTGGATTGGCCGCGGGGGGCCGATTTCATGGCCTCCGCGATCTCCTGACATCACACCACTCGATTTTTTCTTGTGGGGATATGTAAAGGACCGCGTGTACTCCAGCAAAGTGCGTGATCTTGATGAATTGAAGGAAAGGATTGTGGCCGTCATTGCAACAGTGACACCTGAAATGCTGCGGAATACATGGCGTGAAATCGAATATCGAATGGATATTCTGCGAGTCACTGCAGGAGCACACGTGGAAGTGCTGTAACTTCGAAATATTACGGAAAAAAACTGTTTGAGTTGTACTTTTCAATGATGTTCACAAGAAGTGTGTACATTTCTTGGTTATTAAAATATTCACTGTCAAAATGTGCTTAATAATTTATGACCACCCTGTACATCTGGCACAATATTTTTTGTAGTTTCTTATAGATAATGTATATGTATTTTCAATACATGTATTTTATATGGATAACATTCACAGTTAGGATTCACTATTTAAAATCGATATGTTATGAATTGGAGAGTTCTATGCACTGTCCTTCTTGATGAAGTTGACAGAGGCCTTGGCAGACATAAGTGTGTTTTCTTTCCTGCTATGTACTGCAAGGCCTCCATCAACTTCATCAAATATACAGGGTGAATACAAAAGTCTGAACCCCCTTTTATTTTTTGAACCGAAGCAGATATGTCAATTTTGATGAATCCAATGAATAGGAAGTTGTGGGTGGCCTATCCCATGGTGCACTTTTCATCATCCTAAATATGCAAATTAGGACACATTCAAAATTTATCTCAAAAACCGTAAGGGATAGAGAAAAAAAACCCAATTGCAAACTTGTTCAGCATAAAAAAACAAACAAAACAAAAAAAAATCATCCAAATCGGACCAATCAATCACCCACAATCACATGGTGAACTGTTTGTAGCTTACAAACAGTCACACCACACAAACAAGTTACTTCAAACAGTTTAAAAAAAAGTTAATCAACAAAATGCTCGATATGGCGACTGTGGGCATCATAACACAATTGGACACGGAACCTAACTGATGCCAAAACATTGGCAAGCATGGCTGGTGTCACTCCTCTGCACGCTTCCTGGATTCGTTGAACCATATCCTCCAGTGAGCGGGCTGCGTAGCGTAAACCTTGTCCTTCAGGTATCCCCACAAGAAAAAGTCAAGTGGTGTAAAATCAGGGGAGCGGGGTGGCCAACGAACTGGTCCTCCTCGGCCAATCCATTGTTGTCCAAACATCTCACTTAGATGCTCGCGAACGACCAACCCGTAATGTGGAGAAGCTCCATCATGCTGAAACCACGTGCGCTGATACGAGGCCAATGGCAAATTGTCAATGAAGTCTGTGACTACCACATTGAGAATTTCAGCCCGGTAGTGTTCTGCAGTCAGTGTTCCTTCGTAAAAATACGGCCCAACCACAGTGTCATTGTACAATCCACACCACACATTGATTCTCCAGTTCACTTGACGAGTTGACGAGTCTGCCCAATGATGATGGTTGTGCCTATTGATAAGTCCATCCCTGGTGAACTGGGCTTCATCTGTCCACAACACCTCATGAATGAAGTTTGGATTGTCATCCAGGCAGGTAAGTAACCAGTTGCAGAAGGCGGCCCTAGCAGCATAATCCAATGGCAGTAACTCCTGGTGACAATGAATATGGTATGGGTGAAAATGATGTGCGTGTAGAATGTTGAGAACAGTTCTCTGATGGCACCCAACATCTGCAGCAATTGCTCTGCTGCTTGTGTGGGGATTTGCAGCAGCTGCTGCCAGAACTAGTGTTGTTGTATCCTCGTCGCCTTGTGCCCTTGGTCATCCTCGTTCTGCATTAACATTCCCTGTAGCCTCGAATCTTTGAATAATGTGACACATTGTTTGACGAGATGAATGGCGTTCATTAGGGTATCTGTCTCGATACAACCTAACTGCAGCATGTAGGTTTCTCCTTGCCTCTCCGAAGCAGAAGATCATGTTGACCATTTCTGGAACAGTGTAGCTTGCCATCCTGGAATTGCTCTGTCTTCTGTGTGCTGAAACATGCCTTTTATTTGCTTTTCCGCATGAAAGTGGATGTGAGTATGGTAATTTATGTTAATTTTTTGATTTGCATGCTTTACATGGTGGAAATAACAACATTCAGTTTTCCTTGTGCAGTGTGACTGTTTGTTTTTTTATGTTTTCTTTTTTTTTTTATGCTGAACAAGTTTGCAATTGGTTTTTTTTTCTCTATCCTTTACAGTTTTTGAGATAAATTTTGAATGTGTCCTAATTTGCATATTTGGGATGATGAAAAGTGCACCATGGGATAGGCCACCCACAGCTTCCTATTCATTGGATTCATCAAAATTGACATATCTGCTTCAGTTCAAAAAATAAAAGGGGGGTTCAGACGTTTGTATTCACCCTGTATATGCCTTACTGGGAGGTTTCTGAATGCAAATATATTAGTAAGGGGAGATCTTATTGAATAAATAAAGTGGAAGAAAAAAACATTCACAAACTTTAATACGAGGGGAGTTCAATAAGTAATGCAACACATTTTTTTCTGAAAAAGGGGGTTGTTTTATTCAACATTCAAATAAACCATGTTATTCCTCAATCTTTTAGCTACACAACACTATTTTTCAACGTAATCTCCATTCAATGCTATGGCTTTAAGCCACCTTTAAGTGAGGGCCTATACACCTGCACGGTACCATTCCACTCTATGTCGGAGCCAATGTCGTGCTGCATCAATAACTGCTTCATCATCCGTGTAGTGCGTCCCACGGATTGCGTTCTTCATTGGGCCAAACAGATAAAAATCCGTTGATCTGCTCGAATGAGAGTGTTCTCATGTTCCGACATTGCAGGAGTCAGAGCTGTGCATGGCCGGCCAGCTCGCAGGAGATCAGACAGTTTTGCTTGACCTTGCGGCGATGATGACACAAGCTTTGCCCAACGAGTCACCGTGCTTTTGTCCATTGCCAGATGACCATAGACATTCTGCAAGCCCTGAATATCTGAGATGCCCTGGTTTTCCGCCAAAAGAAATTCAATCACTGCCCGTTGTTTGGAACGCACCTCCATTGTAGATGCCACTTTAACAGCTCACTATAGTGCTGTCACATATCCGACGTCAATGAAACTTTACGAGATGAAGCAGAAATGTTTGAAAATGTTCCACAAGAAATGTCCAGTTTTTTCAACCAAAATTGGCCGAGAAAAAAAATGTGTTGCGTTACTTATTGAACTCCCCTCGTACTTGAAAAATGGAAAAATGTCATTAATCTCTCCTTTGTATGAATATTGGCTGTTCTATATATATGGTTTTAGTTTTGTCACGTATAAAGGAAAATGCAAGAAACATTGCTTTTATGCTTAAAGTAATAAACTAACTTGATAAAAATACAAAGACAAAAGTGTAATTTAACATCTTGGAGCCCTCTCAAAAGATACGAGAGTGAATCAAAAAGTAACGCAGAACAATTTTTTTATGTAATACTATTTTGGTTCATATGTTCAAAGTTGGCAAATTGATAGTTCAAGTTAATGGCTTAATCAGGTGTCACCCTACCGTAAGGACCTACTGAGTAAAGATGTTAGCATCGTCAACTTGTGAAGAACACCCAGGTATAGTCTGTTTTTTGTGGTTCAAACGAAAAAATTTGAGCGAAACCCACAGGGAAAAGTCTATATATCTGGGGCCATATAGACTGCAATATGTTTGACAGCTGCTGAAGGTGGATGGAGTGATCATGCAGTTGGAGTGATCGAAAAGATTTTTGATTGGATTTAAGTATGAGGAATTAGGGGACCAAGAAAATACTTGCAGGTCTTGGACAAGCTCCTCGAACCATATCCAGACAATTCTGCCTATATGACATGTTGCATTGTACTGCTGAAATATCCCATCTGCCTCAGGGAAGATGGTCAGCATGCATGGGTGTATCTGGTCTGTATTGATGGGATAAGAGTGCCAATAATCAAATTGGGTAAGAGTGCCTTACAGGTATTAGTGGACCCAGGCAATGTTAAGAAAACATACCTTAGATCAAAAACCAGCATCCCCATCTTGTGTTTTTTCCAGCAGTCATTGCAGGATGTTTGTTTTTGAAAATTTCCCACCATATACGACAACGGTTCATTGGACAATTAGTTGTTAAGTTATTGCGCATTCGTCATTCACTTCTCATATCAATAGCGTGAGATGCTTTGCAGTTTCCATGCCGTTTATTCATAATGGCTCCAGTTGTGAAATCATTTCTAGGCACTGCATTTGTTATACATTGATTGATAGTATTTGCAAATTTTAAAGATTAGTTTCAAGTGATTATTCAAGAATATTAATTATTTCAAGTTCTTATTTCATTGAATTTATTTTTATAGGATATTCCTTTAATAAGTCTGGCAAACATTTTCCACCACGTGGGGCTGTTTAATGATGCTCTCATTGTTGCAAATATGGCTTTGGAGATCTCTCCTAAATTAGTTGTCATTCACTTCACACTTGCCAATATTTTTGCTTCTAAGGTAATTCCGAAGTTTATTTTTATTGATGTCTTATTTGTTGATCATGATGATGATAACTTTTTTTAATACAGGCAATTAGATTTCACAGTCTAATTAATTTATTCCAATCTTCCAACAACATGACCAAATTTCACTTATTATTTGTGATTAGTGATGGTGAAAATACTAAAGGCTATGTTTCAAATTTTAATATTAAATATGGAAGAAAAAAGAAAGGAAAACTTCTGCTATTGGGCTATTGCAGATACTAGTACAGCTAAGCTTCCTATCATTGGGTTTCCATTTTGACTGGTTAGCAGTCTTTAAGATACTTTGAGATAGCTTAACTGTACTATATCCACAGCAGTCCAGTGGGACGATCTAGAGGCTCGTGGTCTGTGGTTCGAATACAGGTGGCAGAATTTTTCCTTTCCTTTTTCATCTATATTTAATTCACTTATTATGGCATATTATTGTAAATAATTGCATAAAGCTCAAACTTTGCTGGTGGTAATCGAATTCAACACCATAAACCATCATATTCCTCTATCATACTCTTTGTTTTTTCTTGAGTGCATATCTTTTATACACTTCACTTAAGCATTTAAAGCAAATTACTCATCTGATGCCCAGGAAATAAATTAGACTTCTCAGTGTTTTAAATTAGTTTGTAGTACGTAAAAATATTTTATATTTTTTTTTTCCAATTCCCTATACATTTATGATAGATCTCGCCACTTCACTGAATGGTCACTTCCAGAGCTGGCTTGCTCTGCGAAAGCCCGCTGGCCCGCGGCACCCCAGTGTAGTTGTATAGTTACATCAAAATGCATATGTTTTATGGAAAAAATTGTATAAATTGGCAGTTATGCTTAGTATTGTGTAGGACCATGATTTTAAAAATCATACAAAGAACCCTTCATTCTTTGATTATATCTTCACAAGGGCTGTGGCTGTAAGGTTACCACAAACAATTCATGAAAGTTTCTAGTGGTCCTTGGCATAGTAAGTTGCAGTTAACACGACTGGATGTCAGTTCATCATTTGCCCATCCTTGCCCATCCATATGTATTCATGATAGCAGCACCTGAGCAGCCCACCAAATTCTGCCATTTTGAAGTGCCATGTCATCAAAATTCATTCTGATGTAAATTCTGATAAAGTGGCAGCTTTTCCCATTCTTTTATCATATTCACTACTATCAGAATGTCAGCTTGGAGTTGCATGTATACTGCATTGTAATTTTGACATATGGTTATACAGGGGCATTCATTTCTCTTGGCAGGATTTGTCATAATGTAATAACTCTTCTGTGTATATAAAAGAATATTATAATCTCTATGAAACACCAATTTTATTTCTTTTTTATACATTGGTAATAAATGAAAACTGTTCAGAATACAAATGAAAGAGTACTATGATCACAAATATGACCCCATATAGCATTGTTTATTGAAGATACAAGACGTCAGTTTCTTTAGACCCATATATTAGTAACCTGTGATGCAAGCCTGAATTCTGATATACATCAAATTGTACAGATGACAAGTCATTGTATGCTCTTTCCACATGCAGGCATAACTAGGTGATAGTCATAAGTGGTTGATGGTCACTGATGACACATTTTCTAATACAGTCCCACATGTGTTTGTTTGGAGAAAGGTCTGGTGAGTATGCTTGTCAGGGAAGTTGATGAATATGCTGTAGAGCATGTTGAGAGTTACACAAGCTGCTTGTGGATGGGCATTGTTTAGCTGGAACAGCACATTTCCCATGTCTTCCACAAAAGGAACCAGGATGATCTAGATGATAGGATGAAGCATTGAATTCTCATCCACAGACACCAGATGTGAGGTATTATTGAAAGACACAGCACCCCACACTTTTATTCCAGGACTTGGCACGATGTATCGATGGCATGTATACAATGGAATATGCCTCTCACCTGCTCTTCGACAACTTTCTTCACTAATAACCTCTGACCTCCATTCATTCTTCCAAGCAAGCCCATTATTGGCATCATTGGAGGCACATCTGAATGTGTAGTAGTGTAAGTGGCAGTCTTTCCAAAAGAACCTGTGACCACAGTCCTGCTTCTGGGAGATGATTGTGGATGGTCTGAACTGACAGATGTGGTTTGACTATTGTTCTGATTTGAGTGATGTGGTTGTTTCGTCTGCTAGAGCAACTATTTGAATGCACTGATCCTCAGGTTCATCCAAAAGTGTGCTCTCCTGACCCATATCTGCAGGTAAATAATATTTCCTCTTTCCATAGTCTCCAACAGCCAGTTATTGTAGACCCCTCAGTCAATTCTGCCCAATTTGGCCGAAGAACCATCCTGCCTCTGAAGGCTTACTGTCATGCAACTCCCTTAGCTGGGCAAATAGGGAACAGTGATGGCTTCCACTGTTCAGTTTTAGCAGACTGGACAGCCTAAATAAATGCTGGTATTTGATTTCATAATGCCCAGGCTGCTTATCATCTGAAACAAGAACATCTGTAAGCCCCAGATGTAGAGTGGGTGTAATACAGTATTATAAATTATAGAAGGACGATTTGCATTTTAAAGCATATTATTTCATGAATTGAGTAAATTGAGAAATGATTTCCATTCTTTTTTAAGGGTGAACTGGAGAAAGCAATTAATTTCTATGAATCTACACTAGCACTGCAGTCAACATTCCAGCCGGCCAAAGACAGGCTCTACTCAATCCATTGCGGAGCTTTGCTTTTGGATCTTCATAAGGTAGAAGAAATCGAGAAAACGTAATTCAAAGATCTCTCATTGGTTTGTCATCATTACAGTATTTGTCTTCGGTTCTTGTTAAATTTTCATGCTGTTTAACTTCAAGTCTATTCTGTTTAGAAAACGAACTCCTGCTTCTGTTGATTTTTTCTTTTTTTTTTTTTTTTTCATTTTTGATTTTTATATATTTTGTTATCACTGCCATAAAAACTGCTTTCATAGCATTAAATTATTTGCACATATGCAAAGAGCTTTAATTTATTAAAACCTAAAATATGTATAAAGTATATTCTTATTTTTATTTTTGATACTCTTTTATCCTTGTCCAAAACTTTATATTTATTTTAAAATCATTCAAAATATTATTTATAATTTGCAAACAATAATTTTTAACTTAATTTTATGATATTTTTTTTATATTTAAATGTTGGATATTAAAACAAAAATTTTTTTATTATAGTTTTTTTACTGGAATTTTTTTGAGTTTTACTATTAGATAAAAGATAATAGTAGAATGTGAAAATCAGTAAATTATCAGTATTCCCAATTTTCTGTTTGCTAACGAAGAGAATTGGTTTCTGAATTTATCACAGAACAATGATATTGTGATTTAAAAAATTATTGCAATGCATTTTTACAAGTGTTTTCAGTAATTATTATTGTTTTTTTAATCTTGACCCTTTTGATTTCGTGTAGTATACTCATTGTACACAAAGTATAAATTTTTAAAAATATTCAAAGAAACCTTTGTTTTCTTGAAGTAAAAGCGTTTAATATTTTTATATTCAGAGAAAAATATAAGATACATTTAGAGATGTTTTTCTTATAAAGTTTTCACTAGTCAATACATCTGTTAATCTATTTTACATCTCCAAAGTTTATTATTATGATAATATTGAAAGAATATCAGCAGAAACGAGAGATGTGTAATGATCTCGTATTTGCCCATCATCTCTTGAAGTGGCAATACACATTTGTTGTTCAATCAGTGTAAATGTATTAATGAATATGAATTTGAAAAATAAATTTATTTTTATTAAAATTGATTTGTCTTTTTAATAATGGTTTGGGCATGTTTTGATGAGAAACTGAATGCTGTAATTGCGTGTGTGAGATTTTTCTTAATGTTTGTTCAGTAGAGTGATGAGAATGTCCTTCGGTCATTGTTGTTTATTTTTACCTTGACCTACAGATATTTCACAATGATTGCCCTTCCCAAAGGGATTTCAATTAGATATTGCTTGAATGGATGATGGAATGAGTAAGAGATATCTAGGGCTTCCTTTGAGTCCAGACAGATTCTTTTTGGAGTTATCAACAATAGCTAAGATTATGTGCTATCTCAGCCTCATATCAAGTTGCATTCCTTAGTGCGTCTCCTTCTTGGAATGAGAGTTTGTAGACATGTTTATCATGTTGGGAGACGTTTTATCAATTGCTAAATATAGGTTTATTGATGTAACTATCTAATATAAAATCATCTGCATCTGATAAATGTTTATTTCTTCAATGAAATGAAAGGAATAGTCCAATATAATTTATAAATTTATACATTTAGGACTAGCCTTAGAAATCTCTTTGTATATGATGATATCTGAATGCTCACTCATTGTTAGGGAGATTTTGTTCTTATAAATAAGTGCAGTGATCATATAAAATATTTTTGTTAATTATTATCCGTAAATGAAATTTTAAAACTAAGATATAGCAATCCGTTTAATTTTTTATTTTTTAATAAACATTTATATTTAAGAAGGACGTGTGCTTCATTCGCTCCATGCGATATAATTCAACGTCAGACGACATTCACACTAATTTGAAAGTGTGATAAAGATATCTAGTGGAATCCAGTGAAACCTATTGTAATAGTGTACCATAAGCTGTGTAGTTAATCTACGACAACAAGTGTGATCAATTAAACCTCAAGCAAATCCGCTCTAATCTGTAAGTAGAAATTTTACTCTGAAAATGAGCAGTCCTGTTTCTAAAGGCCCAGATTATCATGGGCCTCTCATCTCCAACTCGGGTCCAGCCATCCTAATCCTACATCGGACTCCTCAAACGACTAAGAACAGAAATAAACGGAAATCTTCGTTGACTGCCACCACATACAAAATCAAAACTCGGGACAACAACATGTTGAAGATAGTGATGAAGACTTGATACCAGTTCATACCGTCGAGAAAATGCTAGAATTGAAACGCCTATGGATGTGAATAACCCTCAATCCACACAAGCTATCAATTCTGAAAAGTACGATAAGCTGTTAGTGTGAAAAGTTCTTGCTCCCCAAACCATAATAAAAAACCAGACACGGCTAAAATTAAACTTCTACAAAACCGTGGTTGTATGATGCTTCTACTTATGAAGCTAAAGAAAAACAATACACCTTGTAACACATTCTGCGAAATTTTATGATCCACGATTGGGATTACTCCTGAATATACTCGATTAAAATTTGTATTTTACCTTGTAAAATTTAATATGTCGACCCAAGCAAAAAACTAATTACAATCCCTGATTATCGGCAACGTGTGAAATAGCAAGTGGATGAATAGGAAAATTATCCCCCAGTTCCAATGTGCAAATTATTGTAAATTAATTGAAGGGCTTGGGGCAATAAGGACGTAACCCACAGGAAGAAGTTCTTACTAAATATAATAATTACTGCTTGTGAAATCCATTTACAGTATGTTTCAGTAAAAATTGCGCAAGTAAACTGTAATCACAGTAAAGCAAAACATCAACCATACAGATTTACAGATTTTTTAATAACATAATATCCACACTTGAATTTTACTCTTGAAGTTTTACCGTTTCAATATTAATTTATTTTTAATAACTTAATATTACATTTAGAATTAACATTATTAAGATTATTAAATTTAAATAATTATAATTATAAAAGCTATTTAAACAACACATTAGCATGAATTGTTATTAATTGTTATTATTGTTATTATTTTAACAAGCACGACGGATCACATCTTTGCTCTAAGGAAAATCTTTGAGAAATCCTGGGAGTATGCAAAAGAGGTCTACGCGTGCTTTGTAGACCTGGAAGAAGCTCTGGCAAGTGATGCAAGAGTATGGAGTGAATGGGCAATTACTGGTTGCTATCATGTCTCTGAGATGTGTGTCCGGGTAAATGGCATTAAGTCAAGACCGTTCACCGTGGGTGTTGGACTCCGCCAAGGGTGCGTACTGTCGCCCCTCTTGTTCATTATCTTTATGGACTGGATAGACAGGGGCAGCCGAGGCGATGAGCGTGCTTGTGTGGATGACTGCCTGGTGGAGAGGTTGCTCTTTGCTGACGACCTTGTCCTCCTTGGGTCTTCTCGCACGAACCTTCAGCATGCACTAGACCGGTTTGCAGCCAAATGTGAAGAAGCTGGGATGAAGATCAGTGTGGCTAAAACTGAGGTTCTGGTCCTTTCAAGACAGCCTGCTCAGTGCGCTCTCCATGTTAGGGGAGCCTCATTGAGACAGGTGGAGAAATTCAAGTATCTCGGGATTGCATTCACGAGTGATGGACGGCAGGAGAAAGAATTGGATGCTCGGATCGGTGCAGCAAGCTGTGTCAGACGCGAACTGTGGCGATCCGTGGTAACGAAACGCGAGCTGGGTAACAAAGCCAAGCTCTCCGTCTTCAAATCTATCTTTGTCCCCATTCTCACCTATGGTCATGAGGCTTAGGTAATGACCGAAAGAGTGCGATCGCGGGTACAAGCGGCCGAAATGAGATTTCTGAGGTGTGGCAGTTGTTACCCTACTAGATAGAGTGCACAGCAATTAAATAAGGGAGTCTTTAGGTGTTGAGCCGCTACTTCTCCGCATTGAGAGATCTCAGTTGCGCTGGTATGGCCACGTGATACGGATGCCGCAAATTGGTCTTCCTAGGCAGTTGTTATTTTCCAAGCAGGTGGGTAAGAGACCAAGGGGTCGGCCTAGAACCAGGTGGCTAGACTACATGGAGAATCTGGGTTCGAGTCGCTTGGGTATTACCAGGGAGGACATGCACTGGATGGCGGAAGATCGCGATCGCTGGAAATCCTCCATAGGGCTGCTGACCCTAACGGATAAGCGGGTTTGAAAAGTACGTATTAGCATGAAATGTAATATTAAGTATTAAACTCGTGTGGATTATTTCCTTTGGTTGACTGTACTTTAAATGAGACCGTGCAGGTGGGTGAACAGCACATTGAAATGCTTAACTGAGGGGAGGGGGGTATATTTCTGGCAATAAAATGGCACATCCCACAAATATTCATCACGCAGGGCAAATTTGACATGATACACCTAAAAATTTTGATCAATGAAAAATGAATCGATTTATATTCAATAAACATTGCCAAAATATGATCAAAATTAGCTGGGAAACTTTACCAACTAAACAAACTCCTCTTTGTTTTAACAATAAGTCGGACTTAGTCCCCAACATAGGAGAGTACGAGTTATAATGAAAATGGTAGATACCTTGAAACCAGTATCGAACAGCTAGATGATAAGGGTCATTTCCCATCATCCCCGACTCGTATGCCGGGAGTACACTTGATTTCGGCATAACCTATTCACCTATCAAATATGCAGTAACCAGAGGCATTCAACATTGATCACAATTCCCAAGACTAACTAGTCAGTGATAGTGGTAGACTCTTAACTACTCAGTGAACACCAACCCTATTAACGTAAATGCGTCGAATAATCCCACAACCACACAGGAGTTTATCCCCTTGGTTGCAATCTTTTAAAGACAGTTATTCAGTGGTGACCAGTTTGGGACCAAGTCCTACTACACTTTAATATCTATTGTCACGACATTGTTTCTACGACGATCCCAGCCGTGCATCTATGCAGATGACATTCTCGGGTGGACAAATGATCGGGCTTTACCCAAAATACAACAAGATTTATAGAAGACGCTCAACAATCTCCAACAACAGGTCCAAAATAATAGTCTAACATTCTCACCAGATAAGTCAGCAGCCATCACATCTTAACAGCGTACAAAAATCCAGATTAATCTAATCACGAATCACGTTTTCATGCTTTTTGCATATCGCTCATTTGTATATAGGTCTTCATCTAAATGAGAGGAGGAAGGACCTTAGAAAGAAGAAAAAGAAAATAATATTGTTAAATAAATTTTCGAAATTATCTCTTTTCTTCCTTTGCCAATATGACGACATTGGAATGGCCTAAGATGTGTTCAATATTAGTAGGTCTCCGATTCATTTCAAATAATGTTTTTAAAATGAAAAATAACAACATTACTATTTTTGTCAATTGTGGCCAGAAACAAAGTAAAGTAAAATTTAACGAAAATAATAATATGAGATGTTACCTACAATTGCCGAGAATTTGAATATACCACAACTCTTGATGTATTTTTAACCAACAATCTCCCAACTGGCGTCTTTGTAAGTGAATGTGTTTCCGAGTTTTGGCTATTTTTTTACACACCGTGTTCTTATGTGTCTAAGATCATCGAAATGGTGGAAACTGCAGGTGAAACTCGGAAGCAATGCAGCAGTCGGAAAAAGTGTGCCAAGTTCACAGCATTGTCAAGTCAGTGCTGTTCTTTTTATTATTTTCTGTTTCTTCGAGGAATTGTACATAAGGAGTTTGCTCCGCCAGATTAGACTGTCATGATATACTTTTAACCGTTGCATCTCAATTTACGGAGAAATATGGGGAGCAAATGGAGGAAGACTGGCTATTCCACTCGCTCGTGATGAGGACATCGATAAAAAAATAACATGATTCCTTAAAATGATACCTCAGAGGAAAGGACAACTCCAAGAAGACTCGCAGCTAACACGCTATAGCCAGCTGACTGTCTGCAAAATGGAAAAATTGCTGGGATCATTGTATACAAGCCTAAGGTGACTGTTTTAAATGTGTTGGTGAAAATTAGGACTGAACATTCATTCATGTTTTTACAAGAAAAGTGTGTGAAATTCTGTCAAATCAGTATTTGACAAATCATTCGGCATACAAAAGTGGCTTCTGGTCCAAACATCTACGAATTTTGCAGGTCATTCACATTATTCAGTATGTACCTCATCAATCACTGCTGTAAGAACGTCGATTTGTGGACTTGATACCAATAAGGGAATTGCCAAGTGACGGAATTGTCGAGAATATCAGTATATACAGAGTGGTGCAAATAAAAGTAGCCTCGCATGAATTGCGGAGAAACCAACCTAACGCCGTAAGTAATGATTGGGCAGTCCCATTATCAGCGCTGCAGGTATATACCGAGAAGCGCATCATTTGAACGATTCTTAGCTGAAAAAATGGTGCTTTCGGTGCAGCAAAGAATCTTCACTGATGAGAATTATGCAAAAACCCACTCCTGGAAGCAGTGTAGTCATTTGTTTGCTCAAAACTTTGAAGATGAGAAAATTCCAACAAAACGTGCGATGCAACTTTTAATAAAAAAGTGGCGGGACACGGGTTCTGTTTTAAACAAGCGTAGAACCACTCCAAAACGAGTAAGAAATCCACAAAATGTCCAAAATCTCCAAACGATGATGTTACAGAGTCTACGCGCTTTTTGTCTCAGCAGACCGAAATTTCAAGAAGATCGTGTGGACGCATTCTCCACGACGATTTGAAGATGCGACCATACAAAGTATCCGTGGTCCATGTACTGAAACCAGCGGATTGCCCTCAACGTCTTCAGTTTTGTAACTGCCTATTTCAAGAAATCACAATGAATGGACTGGACATGCAGCTGTTTTTCATTTCTGATGAAGCCTGGTTCCATCTCTCTGGCTATGTCAACTCGCAGAACACCCGGCACTGGTCGACCACTAATCCTCACGAATATCATCAAACTCCTTTGCACGACCAGAAAGTTGGCGCATGGTGTGCAGTCTCTGCTCGACGCATTCTTGGTCCAATCTTCTTCCATGAAACGGTGAACGCAGCACGTTACATGGCAAACATCTTTAACTCATCGTCAATCAATTAACTGAGGAGGAACTAATATACGGCTACTTTCAACAAGATGGAGCAAGAGCCCATACTGCCCATACCGCATTCATGAAGTGTTTGAACCTGAGAGAGTTGTTAGCAGAGGTCAGGACGGAGTTGGTCCAAGCTGGCCTCCAAGATCACCAACCCTCTCAGTTTGTGATTTCTTTTTGTGGGGTGCTCTAAAATCCAAAGTTTATCGAAACAATCCTCGCACACTTGAAGAACTGAAGCAAAATATTGTTTCTGAGATTGAGGCTTTCTCGCAGTCTCAACTGCTTTCTGTATTTAACAACTTATTGACCAGAGCTCAAAAGTGTCAAGAGGTGAATGGTGGTCACTTTCAGCATCTCCTGTAATCACTTCAACCTTGGTTTGTTGTTGCAGAAGACAAACAGAAAATAAAATAAAACAAAATAATAAAAAAATAAAATCCCATTAAAAATAAACAAACAAATAAATGTTAAAACCAAAGGTATTTCAAAGTTCCAAGATATGTTTACCAAACTATTCACTTTATTTGCTCTAAAACCGAGCAATGGTCATAGATTGGTGCATAAAAAACTCATAACGGTGCATCTCTCGCTATTAACCTGCTGTGCTAATACTGGGACAGCCCAATCATTGCTTATGGCGTTAGGTTGGTTTCTCTGCAGTTCATGCGAGGCTACTTTTATTTGTACCACCCTGTACAGGAGTTGGACAAAATAATACGAACACCTTTGATTTTAGACGTTTTTTCGAATATCTAGAAAAATACTTGACGAATTATCCTGAAATTTCAGGTTTGTAAAGAGCATGTTACACCTCAGATACTTCAGCGAGGGTTTTGTCCCTAAGGCAAATAAGGGACCAGCAACAAATTAAACAAAAAAAAATGTTCTATAACATCTAGGATGATGAAACTTGGGGGAATAATAGGGTAGGCCTACATACAACTTTGCATATCGTTAAAATTTGATCGAATTCCAACGAGAAGTTTCCGAGTTACGCACGTGTTACGATGTTAAATGCGTAACTCGGGAACTACTCGATGTAATTCGATCAAAAGTTTTAACGGTATACAAAATTGTATGTACCTATTATTTCCCCAAATTTCTTCATCCTAGATGGTATATAATCTGATTTATTAACTTGTTGATCTTGATTTTTTATTTCTGTTCATATCTCAGTTATCGTTCATATGAACTTTTCGGACCCATGTTCATATGAACTTTTTTTTTGCTTAGAATTATCCATAGTACCAAATTTTCGTTTACTCATTACGAGACACCTCGTATTTGGTAACTGTGAAATCAATATACAGAAGTCTTTATATATGGAATTCATGTCAACTACATTTTTCCAGAAAAAAACACGCGAAAACACTGCAATTTCAGAATATATGTTTGAAAGTCATATATTGATAAAGAAACTGAATGTACAATGAACGCAGTAATGCTTAATATAAACTTAACACGCCTTAAAATAATCTCCAAGATTATCCATTTTGGTGAATGGTGATGATTGGTAGGTTGTGAGTTTAATTGCACGGTAACAGAGAACTACTCCCCATTGCCTCCAACGGATTTTCAAGCAGTTGATAATGTTGTCCTGGAATAGAGATTATCCGAATTCTTTGCAGAATCGTCAGTACGCCACGATTGGATCTCCGTTTCATTTGTTCGAGAAACTCCGTCAGATTCATGCATCCAGTGTGTTTCATTTAATGACATTATTATCATTCACGTACGTTGACACAATACTTTTTTATGATGAATTACATCCGTGCTTTTGACTTTCGCCCCACAATAATTTGAATTGGGTAATTTAATTGTGGCAGCAATAAACAATTGCAACGTTTCAACAGTCAGTCTGTTGACACATCAGGCGAATAAACTTAAAGAATAATTGGAGTTCACTAGATATGCAGATAGTTCACGACTTAAGTGGAACGCTTCTAGACCCTTTATGTAAAATTTTACGTAAGTCGGACATCTCATGTAACTGAACTTGTTTCAAGTTTTGCGCGTAACCAACTTAAACAGTTTAACAACGAAGTTATTTTCTAAAACGCTATGTGCACATAGAAAGCTTATTTTCTTTAATTTTCCCATCTGGTGAGCGAATGCTGAAGAGTTTTTTTCTCTACTAAATCCGAATTATAGCAAACTTGTAAGTTGGAAACTGCCTGTAACTTAAATAAATTTCTTTATCTTACGGTAGCATTAAGCAGTTCGCATCGATATTTTCCTTTTGTTTCCTTATGAAACCAGTGAATTTTACCTATAAGATGTTGACCTGCGAAAGTTGACAAAAGAATAACACAGTCATTATTTTTCCAGAGAAGAGAAGATACATCAACGGTGGTAACTACGAGTATGCGTGGTTTTAAGGCCATAAACATGTATGTTATTCATTATAATAACAGCAACAATTACAGATATTGCGGAAGTTATATTTGCAGAAGGCACTATAAAAGTGAGAAAATCGTACAGCAATCTTGGCTCAATCGAAGATGTTTGTACAAGCCCTTGGAGATGTAGTTTTAAAAGGAATAAAATAAAATTCTGATGTGTGCACAATTTTGAATTTTTTATAATTTTTTAACTGCTTCTTAAAACACATACACATAAAAACATCTCGCCTCCACGAGATCTTTAACCGTGTATATTTTTAGTGAACGTTTTAGGCTAATTGATCCAGTTGCTAAAGAAGATTACTCTCTTAAGCTTGGAAGAAATGCCGAAGATTTCAGAAGTAAGAATTGAATATTAAATGACACTATCAGCCATTCTAGAAATAATTAGAAAAATAATATTTATTCTTTTTTTTTTGAGATATTATATTTAATCTTATTCGTTTTCTTGTTAATTTTTTAAACCTCTATTACATGTAATAATATTTTTGATAATTTTGTTCTGATACAAACAAAAAAACCCAAATAAAAACTCTCTTTTAATACAGTTATTATTTCTTTAACAGCTTTGTAATAGTAGTATAGCCTATTTGTAGGAAGGGAGGCACTGTCAGTATATGTCAACTTTGCTACACTTGCTCAATGAATTGCTTTCTGTCTTCTGGAATAATCATTACTTTCAAATTTATTATTTCCAACTACAGGACTAGTACTAAGCTGCTTGTAATTTGCAGCCATTGAGATCACTATCCTCGAATATCTGCGTATATCGTAATAGTGCCTACATAACCTCCTCTCTGAAGTCGGCCGTCCCCATTCTCGTTTTTATTCACTTTATCTCTCCAATCCTATTTTGCGGGGTTTTTCGGCACATTCTTTCTCGGCCAATTGTTTTACGCATAGCCAACTAAAAATACGGCAAAAAAAATTATTTTTTTTTGTCCGCAAAAAATGCATTGTTGCTTGAAAATGAGTTTCGCATGGTAAAGTTTGAATACCATTGTTGTAGCCGTTGGTTTAACGGATTTTTTCAATCTTAATCCACGGGCCATAATAATAATGCGTACATTTGGGTGGTTTTCAGTGGAAAACATCAAAATTTTGCAAAAGTGTGATTGAAACTGTAAATCCACCCATTTGTGTGACTATCAGTGAATCATGAAAATTTGGCAAAGCATGTGCACGCATTTTTAGTTGGCTATGGTTTTACGTTATTAACGTCATATTGATAGCAAAACAGCTATAGTAAGAGGTAAAGTGAAACAGTGAGTAGAATTGGAGAGATAAAGTGAATAAAAACGAGAACGTGGATGGCCGACTTCAGAGAGGAGGTTATGTAGGCACCATTGCGAAATGCTGGCATCATTCAAATTATATTGTGGTTTTCCTAGCTTGCCTAGGATCCCTCAACCATCGCGTGTGACATTTGAACAAAACCAAAACTTCGCTACATTCAAATTCTCTGAACAGGAACAGTATAAAGCCAATATTGAATATGGTAAACAAGGTGGAACGGTTGAACCTATCAAAGTAGAAATACAGACGATTGATTTGATTGCATCCTTCCTCCTTCTGCAGATGATAATAACAGAAAAAGATGTCCCAATGCACAGTTTGGTAAGTGTTCCTAATGTTGTAATATTTCGTCGTATATATAAAAAAATAAAATATCAAAATGTTTAACAGCTGGCTTTGAATTATAACGATATCTGATGGTGCCCAATTTAATGATTTTTTGTTTCTTTTATTTTACTCAAAAAGAAAACATTACTTTATCTGTCCAATTACAGCTTTTTTTGGACTTAGGCCTAATAAATCCTCGGATTGTATAAATAATTTCTTTCGAATATGAATTCGCATGCAAAACAGACTGTACTGTTGTTACTTTTTATTTGATTTCCTATGTGTAATTTATAATAAGAATTGGACATTTAGTTATTAAAAAAAAAAAACGATATATTGAACGGTTTTGTTGTTTTCTCTCTTTTTGTTTCTTTATTTTAATGTAATTTATTATCAAAATCTTTTTGGCCAGAGTTTGGTAAATTCTTTTGCCAGTAGTTTACTTAAATCAAAAAGTTCAGGAAAACAAAAACAAAAGAAACGGCATAAGCTTTCGCGGAAGTTTAGCTCCAGTACGTATGTTAAGCTTGCTAAGTATATAGTTTATTGTTTAGTCCTGATCTGTTATTGTTTTCCCATTACGAAGACTTTTCCCTAAGCATAAATATTATATAAGGAATGGAAAATGGGGTTCTTGTCTTCGCTCACTTGTAAGTTGGCGTGAGGGTGTGAGGGTTCAACTCCTCCTCTTATTCTTATTCCCTGGCTTTTTCTTAGAGAAAATAATATTTATTTTTTCTTTTACCTTGGCACAAGACGTCAAGACAAACAGACAGACGACCTCTTATATGACGCCTTGCGGCCATTAAATAAATTGGCCTGAAAGAAACAGCAACGCCTATTATCCCCAATCCTTCTGGGTATTTTTCGGCCTCTGCATTCTAATTACGAAATTGATCATTTACCACAAATCGGCATTTTCTTGCCAATAAATGGCCTTTAACTCAACCATTCTGTCACGTCAAGAAAATAGGTGACTTGAGGGAGGAAAATTGTCACAAACACAGTCCAACTTCTTTTGTATTTAGTTTAGAAAGCTCTTTCAACATTGTCACTAAATGAGATTCGTCCTGGAACCGATGATGTGCGTTTTAATTAACTCGTTCTCTGCTCTTGTGTCGCAAATCGTGATGTGTGATTTCTCTTTTGAAATATATTTTTATATTCATTTCATGTTTTAAAGAAGTTGTGCTGTTTTAAAGCAAATTTGACGATAATTTTGTGACGTTAGCATGTCCTTTTTTTACATAGTAGATTTATGTCTATGTGATAAATCATGAATTAACACATTCTAGCAATCCCAACTGCAAAGATGGAAATGAACTAAGATGAAAAATTTTAATTTTGATAGCGAATTAAAAAAATTACAAAAATCAATTGATACAAGTCATTAACCTCGCAAAACTTGGCACCAATATGGCTGAGGCTAGGAAATTATTTTTATTAATGATCTTAAGAATTATTTTCGCAATCCCTAAATTTGTTAATAAAATATACAGGGCTAACAGTGGTTACAACAGCTTAAGAAACAAACTAACACATCTTCACTTATAGTAAGAAAGCAATTTGCTAGCACACTTCTTTCATTTTTATTACATTTTCATAACATTTTTAATAATTATCGGGAGTTTGAATTTTTTTTTAGTCTTCCATATAAGATATAATCCCATCTTTGTACTATGCAAATGAATGCAAATTGCTCCAGCTTCAGTTATTCGGTATAAAGTTTGAAGTTTCGTTTGAACCGATACAAAAAATAATCTTCCATCTTCCACAAATAAGATCGCTCTAAACTCTTTCCTATTTAGATTTATTTTGGCGGCTGAATTCATAACCAATAATACTTGGCACACGTCTTCGTTCTAGGTGTCGACATCAGGCTCGTGCCAATTGCTATCTACTCCAGCATTAACAAAGCAAACCGTGCACGCTCTCTAATTGTCTCTACTTCGGTGAGGGCCACAGAGAAGAAAACTGGAATTATATTTCAAAATTCTAGAATAAAATTTTTTGTCAAACCTTTCATCCTTCCTGTTTGATTCCGTGAAACGTAGAAATAGAATTCTTAGAATCAATAATAATAAAAAAAATTTTAAAAGCTTTTTCCAAACTTCTTTATAAAAAAGAATTCATTAAATTTGGATATAAAAAGGTGTAAATCATGTACTTCTGCGAATAGATTCAGAGGAGACTCTGTAGCAACGTAAAGATATTATACAGACGGTTTCAAAATATGTATTTACACTTTAATAAATCTTATCTACAGTGCGTCCCAAAAGTATAAATAATCTAAGTAATCAGTCAAGAAAAAACTATTAATTTATAATCTGCTTAATGAATTTTTTTTTTCAAAGCTATAACATTCCTATAAACGTCTCAGCAAATTGCCGTTTGATTTTATGAAGAAATTGTCTAAAATTTATTGATTTTCTCAAAGACAGGCAAAATTCCTTTCCCATATATAAAAATATCTGCAGAATTTGTAAACAAAAATTTTATTTTGATTAAAAAAAAAATTAACATGCAAATTTCAAGAAGAGCTTACTATGCATTTCGGGATGTTTCAAATTTATTAAAATTTTTTTTTTTTGGTATTGCCAACCTAAAATGCCACATTCAAAACATAAATGATATTGAGATAGCAGAAATTTAGAAACAAACACGTGAGGGACTAAATGTTGTAAAAATTGCAAAGAAAATTGATATAAGTGTTGCTGTCATCTATTCAATCTTAAGAAAAGAACCTTCTGAGCATAAAAAACGAAGTTCTGGCCGACCGAAATCCACAACTTCAAGAGATGATTGGCAAACCTTCCGATAAGCTGCTCATCAAGGAACGCCAGTTCGAGGAATTCAACGAGAATGAAGAATTCAACGCCAGTTCGAGAATCTTCAAATGCACCTTTCATAAAAGACGGCAAATGAATAGTAATCTGGAATATAAATCAATGACCAGGAAACGGCCACTGACTGTGATACATAAAACTACACAAGTGAAAAGGGGAAAAAGACATGCCTTGGACTGACAAATGGATATCATATCTTTTCAGTGACGAAAAGTTTTAATTTGGACCGTCCTGAAGGGTGGAAGATTACTGGCTTGATTTACGGACTCACGATCGAAACTTCTATAGCAGACAACATGGAGGAGTGGTTACAGTGTGGGCATGTTTTGGCTTCAACGGAATTTCAAACATTGCCTTAAGTGAGTCGCCAAAATGCAGACATACACGTGATCAAACACTAAAGGATTATCTTTCTCCCATCGCTGAAGAAATTGCTGTGATACTGGATTTTGCAACAAGATAACGCTTCCATACACGTGTGCAGATCAAATTTGAGTTGGTTATAACATACAATGTGAATTTTATAACTAGGGAATGGTCAGCAATATCTCCGGGCCTAAATCTTAGTGAGGACTCTAGCAAGAGATGTTTATGTCCACTAGAGACAGTTTAGCAGATCTGAAGAATTAAAAAAGCAAATCATAGACACTTCGTATAAAAAAAATACCTGAAGTCATTAATTCATTATGCCGAATCGTGCTTATGATGTGAATAAATCTAATGGTAGTCCAAGAAAATAATAAAAAATAATAGTATCAATATTCAATTTTTTTTCTGAAAGTATTTTTATTTTTGGAACATAAATTTTGTCTGTCTTTGAGAAAAATAAATAAAATTTTACAGAATTTCTTCATAAAATCAAACGAAATTTTGGTGGGATATTTATAAGAATATTTAGCTTTCTTATTAAATATATTGAATATTGATTAAGCAAATTATGAATAATTTTTTTTCTGACTGATTACTTAGATTATTTATACTTCTGGGACACTTATCACTTTCGAAGTAGACCACACTGTCACCGAGACCTGAGAAATCTCAGAGAGAGTTTGTTAGAGCAATGGATAAGAGCATTATTTCGCGTAATTAGAAGTGCCTTTAGACTTGCGGTAACTACTTTGATACCTATTGTAATTGTATTATTCAAAAGTGACTTAAATTCATCCATCGATGTCTTTTGTGCAGGCTTTTCTTTTGTTGAAGTGAGCATTACATCTTTTTGGACCCCTATGTATTTATAAAGATAACAGAAATATAATAAAAAATAAATTATATATCTGTGTATATATTTTGCCGTTGGAAAGATATTTTTTCTAACACTTAACCATTGACTCTCAAAGTTGGAGCTTGTGTCGCGAGCCACATGGTGGGAATCATTAGCTTCAACCGTTCACACAGGAATATGGATGAATATCTAACAACATCCTCTAGCTGAATTTGTCTCTCACGGACGGAAGTGAAGACATGATACCTGATATATTTTAAATTAACCTACTATATTATAGTCTGTGGCAAAATTAACGACTCATTTTAACCCTATACTGCCCAGAATATGTTCCACTTATGAAAGAGGTATAATATTTGGTATATACAATGTTTATTGCTCATAAAACACAGTCATAAAGTTCATTTATAAAATATTTATTATTTTTATTAAAATTTAACATGTCCATTATAATGGACTTTGGGCATATAAGTAATATATAATTACAATGTTGTTTAGATTGATTTGATGTAGAACATTTATATTTCGTTTTTGTAATTACTTTGAATGATACATGCAAAAGCAATCCTTAGTTACACATAGAAAAACTTTGCATTTGGCACAGGAAAATTTACTTCTTCCCGTACAGCCTTTGTTTTTACATCGGACAGAATTTTTTATTTCTCCATGAAACAAAGGCATGTGATCTACTCTGTCAAATCTCACAGCGTCTGGGACAATAGTGGATGATTTACTGCGTTTACTGGGCAGTAAAACGTTGCTTTCATCACAATCTTGGTCAGTCATGCTTCTTCTAGTGAGACGATTTCCACCTCCTAGGAGTAAGGTATAGGCAATGTCCAGTTTGAAGTCAGATAACCCGAGTTCTCCACCACCCTTCCGATATAAAATCCATGCATTGGAAACTGTTACATCAAGAAAATACTGAACCAGCCTCATATACCATTTTCTAGTTTTCATAGTGATGCGATAAAGTGAAACAAGCATATCTGCTTTATCCACCCCACCCATACATTCATTATAGGCTCGGATTAGTCTTGGCCTCTTGACTGTGATGTGGGACCGTGTTTTCTGATCCCACCTCACACATTCCTCGACTGGATTGACACCTTGGTAATTAGAGCCTACAAGGACACTTCTCTTGTCATACCACTTGCAGATAATCAAGTCTTCTTCCAATGGAATTCTGTAGTCAAAATTGCCCCTCTCTCCTTTTTTGAGATCTTTATCAGCCATTAGAGGACAATGCTCAGTACGATTACTTCGTAATGTACAGACTGCCTTTAGCTTCTTACTTCCAAGATATGACAGAAGTTTTGGAGAGGAAAAGTAATTGTCAAATCCAATTGTATGCCCTTCTGCTAGCATGTTGGTGAGTCTTATTACTACGAGTTCTGATTCACCAAACATTTCAAGTTCTTGCATGCCATCAGGTGGCCCTTTGACCATGCCATACGGCTCGAAATCATACACATAGCCAGATTTTCCAGCTCTTGTCCATATCTTGTAACCCCACTTGATAGGTTTGTTCTTCATGTATACCTTCATTCCTCGTGGAGCTCTTCCTTTGAAGGGGGCCATACTTTCATCTATTGACTGTACATTTTCAGCAGTTGCTACTTCAGAGAACTTCTTACGCAGATGATTTATGAGTGGAAGGATTTTTTTATACTTTTTATTTCCATCTTCATTTGGCATATCCTCATTATTATCACTGATATGAAAAACTCTAAGGACTTCTTCAAATCGATTTCGGGAAATATTGTCAGCTACGATAGGTTGGCGTGTGCGATTAGACCAGTATTTCCTTTTATTGGAAATCTTCACAATGCTAGTATACAGAAGAACCCCTATAACTTTTTTAATTTCCTCGAGCTGTACTGGCCGAATTTTTTTTTGACCAGCAAGTTCCCTCTGCTCTCGGTATAAATTCGTTTGGAAATGCAAGTCCTCTAAAAAGGTGTCACTTATAAATAATTGAAAAAAAGATAGGGGATTCATATTTGGTGAAACGAAACAGTTTTTCAGTTCGATATCGCAGTCGATGTCAGGTAGGTTAGAAAATGAAATATCTTTTTTTCTCCAGATATAATGTCGTTTTTGAGTGT
The DNA here is from genome assembly GCA_023313115.1 of Rhysida immarginata. Lineage (NCBI taxonomy): Eukaryota > Metazoa > Arthropoda > Chilopoda > Scolopendromorpha > Scolopendridae > Rhysida > Rhysida immarginata. The sequence goes on along the minus strand of JAHWFO010034948.1, from coordinate 5,509,228 downwards.
TTGTTGGTATAGATAGTTCTTCATTTTCATCGGGATCACTATCATCTGAAGATGTATTACCAGCAGATTCATCAATATCAATATTTTCAGTGTTTTCCTCATCATCAGTTTCTATAAGTTCATCTTCGGATTCATCATCTGGTATTGGAGCTAAAGGAAGAATTTCCCGCTTCTTTTTATAGAAGAGGCTGTTGGTAAAAATAGATCAAATTATATCTCGTAAGCTTTATACTGTAGAAACAATTTTTTATTCACTAATAACAGTATTTAAAAGTTAAATAAAGAATAAATTTTTTGATAAATTTGATCTTTATGCTTTTGTTATAATAGGATCTAAAATTGGGCAAAATTTGTTTTCTAGCAATGCCCAATGTACATTAAAGTGTACAGTCAAATTATCAGCATTTTTTACTGCACAAGCCCAATGGTCATTACAATGGACACGGCATTTCTTCGTGTTATTATAATTTATAAAAGAAAAAGCAACTGTTGAAATTATTATGTAGAATATCTATGCAAACTAAACATTAATCCTACTATAACGTAATTTAACATGGGCATGTACAAATTAGCAAAACTGAATTCTGAAAATTCTTATACCAACCTCGTGGGTATGCTCCTGTTAGTTGCCATTATTGATATTGAATTCTGGGAAACTGTTGAAATGACACCTACCGGAATTTTATACAAGCTAGAGTGTACTCTGAAGTTGCCAATGGACATTTAGAGATACGCTCAAATGCTAGCAGACATTAAAAAAAAAATTTTTTTTGTTTGGCTATTACAGTGACCAGTGGGCAGTATAGGGTTAATAAAACTAACTTGGATTAATATTACAATTAACGCAATTAATGCGAGCGGGCATTCGTAAATCAGTGTTTTCTTGTGTGATTGAATGGTGAACACAAAATTTGATTTTTTAATGATATGAATTACCTTTAAAATTAGCATGCTCTAATAAGATCTATTTTTTTTAAGTATTTTTTAAAGTTTTTTTTTTATTAAATAAACGTATCCCTACTGTTTTGCTACAGTGTATTTGTTTATTGAGTTACCATGATCCTAGATTTAGAAATGAAATTAAAATTCGTTTCTTTAGAGATTTAAAGCATTACCATATTATGTAAAGAATATTTGATCATATATTCACCTAATTTATTATGGCTTGACGTTCATGTGAAAATTTTACAATTTCATATTATAAAAACTATTATTACAATTACACTGTTCTACAGGTAAAAAGTTGCGAGCATGAAAACAGCTTATCTTACATAATTTTGGGCTGCTAAAAACGAAGATGACATTTTAAAAGGAAAATTGGTTTTACTTTCTATGATATAAGCAATCACCTAATGAAGTAAGGCATACAAACAGTATTAAACAGAAAAAATACAAGAGAAAAGCCAAGAGAAGCCGAAGCGACACAAACTGTAGACAAAACTAGTGAGAAATTTAAACTTTAAAATTTTAAACTTTTTAAATTTAGACTTTAATTTAGTTTTGTTTCATAAACATTTACAATAGATTATACAATGAATACACAATTGCCAATATCATTTAGCTTTATATTTGTGGAAAGCAATGGGTCGATATATGTATAAGCGTTAAGTTTTGGCTCATTATATACTTATTACCCAAAACTGAAAAACGTAAACTTTCCGTTTGCATGAAAACTACAGCCAATTGACAAGTTTCATTGTTATATTTGAATTCATAATGTGAAACTTATTAATAAATCCCGCATTTCATTCCCGAAACTGAAAAAAGTTGAACATATGTAGAGCAGTGTTATCAATCGTTAATTACGTCTAAAACCTAAAAGAAGGGCTAATTAACTTTTAATGAACACTCCAATCATGTTTTCTGATTATTTTTTTTTATTTATGTATATGAACTTAGTGCATATTTAATTCTAGTCTTCATATAATTTTATCATTTGGTCTTATATTATATCTGTTTTAGAATTTTGTTCTCAATTTACTAATGATTGTGATGGTTAGCGTTGTTCAGACTGGAAATCAACGAATGAATGAAGATAAATTCCGTGCCAAAGGCAAATTATGTGTGCAATTACAGCTGTCTCGTTTTATGGTGATAAATTTAGATTCAATTAAGTCTGCGAAGGAAGGTGTTTACCGCAAAGAGATAATATGGTAATTAAATTTTTAAAAAAAGGTTTATTTGGAAATAATAAGTCCATTCTAAAATTTCTTGCCCTTATAAATTCATTTCAATGTAATGTGCGATATTGCTTAATTGATATTTCGTCAATTTCTTTTAAACCGTTAGGGCGCATAGTTCATTATAATAGGGACAAGCAGTAGAGTTAGAAAACTCTTTGCATATTGAAAATTTTGAATATTGCGTACGAGATAATTTTACTTGTTAGAATAATCCAAGTTTTTGTATCAACACTCCACTATTTCTTATATTTTCAGGCGTAGACGCTTTTGCCTCCTCCTTGGAAGAAGTTTTTGCCATTTCTACACCAATTAATTGATCAAATTTGAATTCGGTTGATATTAATCAGTAATAGCTATAATCATGACTATGCATAATTTCTAAATGTTTAAAATTTGGAATACTTGATATTCATTTCGTTAAGTAAACCATCACCCGCAATTCTACGCCATTGAAAAAATACACTAGCGGTCTCTCGTTTATATCGAAATAATTATTTTGTTTTTCTCAGAAGTTGGACGGGAATTTCAGTGGAATCCTTTAGAAGTTATTCAATCTTCATCTGTGCTTGTGGTTCCTTAAAAGAATCCTATTTTTATTGAAAAAATTTCATTGAAATTTGAAACTCGATCTGAGGAACCGAATTCAAAAGAATCTCCGATAACTTTTTGGATGAAGTTAGAGAAACTTGAGAGGCATCTCGGGACATATCCAGTTCTTTAAAAAAAAAAAGTCTCCATCAAAGCCAAGAGGACTAATCGATTAATCAATTACTTTTTTTTCTTTCTTTTTTTTTATAACAAATAAGCTAATTATAAATGTCTTAAAACTGACTTTCCGTTTAAATTATAAAAATATTAATTTCATCAATTAACAGCTATATACATTTAGTGCAAACGTTTTCTTTTATGTACAGATTCTCGGACACTATTTAGAAAGCCCCTTTTTATATTGTCTCATGCCGTCATGATAAGGCAATTCCTTATTTCCTTTTATTTTCTAATGGTCGGCTTACTTTAAAGATAGGATATTGCAGATGCTGCTTCTCGTATTAAATGTGTACGGGACTCTTCATTTATTATGATGATTTTTTTCCCTCTCCTTTCAAGTAAGTTCCAAAGAACAAAAAATATTCGTGACAGTTAAGCAATTTATTTTCTTCACTCTCACCCCCGCTGCTATCTCGTGTATCCACTTTTTAAATTGATAGGTGACAACTCACTGGGGGTGGCTTTTTGCCAGAGTCTGATCGCATTTAATGTCATTGATTATGTCTGCCGACATCTTCAAAACGGTCAAAAGAATAAAAGAACAAGGTCCAGGTAATCCATTCTCTTCTTACCCTGCAGAAAGTACCACTTCAATGAGGTTCCTCGAGTTCATTTCTTCTAATACCTTCGGAAAATGTTTAATATAATTAATCAAGTAATGTCCAATTCCAGCCACATCATTCAAAGTTTCTTTTTTTTTAATTCGTAATTATCATGATGAAATCTATATACGAGCTGCGATCAAAGGGTTCCGGGACTGTTTCATTTAAAGAGAAAGTACTTTATTTAAATACATTTGCACAGACCCCTTCAAAATAGTCCCCTTGCGAAGCCATACAATAAATCCAGCGTTCCTGTCACTTCAGAAATGTATCCTGAAAGTCTTTGTTGAAACGAGTCAAGCACCTTCTGCGATTCCCACTGGAGATGCTCAATCATATCAAAACGGTGACCTTTCAACTGGATCTTCATTTTCGGAAAGAGGCAAAGCCAGCGGGAGCCAAATCTGGCGAGTAGGGTGGGTTGGAAAGCGAAATTGTATTGTTTTTCACAAGAAACTCACGTGTGAGGAGAGATCGGCAAGACCGTGCATTGTCGTGGTGGAGCATCCACTTTTTTTCACGCCACAGATCTGGTCGTCTTCGCTGAACATCTTCTCTCAGATTGCTCGTTGCTCGAATTTGCTCGTTCTCAAATTTAATATCTATGATAAAATCGCAGACGACCTCACACACGTGATCACAATAGCAGTATTTTCTCAGTCCCCATTGCACATGAAACAAAATCCTTTGAAAAGCTGATTTATGAATGTTACAGCTACAATTTATTGTATTTGTGGGCGTTTGCTGTCATTTGTTGACGAGATGGGCAACCAGTCTCAGAACTTTTGGATCGCACATCGAATATAAAAATAACTCTGGAACATCTGGTCCAAACTTGTACGCATATGATTTACAATCTAGAGAAAAGTACTATGGGGTAAGAACCCCGAAGCACACGGCACTCTGATAGGTCTGAGAGGAAACGACAACCTGACAGGAGAAGCTCTGGCTGTGTGTGTGTGTGTGTGGGTGACTGGTTTTATGTAAACCTATGTGAATGTCAATCTTTTGCGCGAAATATTGTTGCCATGGAAACCGACGTGGTGATGATGCAACAATGCAGCAAAATTACTATACTTTCATGATGATGTAATGATGAAGCGTTCTGTTGCCTGGGCAATACAACATTTGTTTCCAAGAATTTGTTAATAATGAGCAGCAATTCACTATAGCAGACGATATAATTAGGGCATTGTCTGTCGAGGAGGCAAAGGAGATGCACACATGTCTCTCATCAGCTCTAACCAGCGTTCAGACAATTGGCGAAACAATAGATTTCATTGCTCAGTGAGAGTGTGCGTTTGCTTTTTTTTTTAAGTCGTGTAAATTAATCGTATGGGATGCATGCACCATGGCTCACAAGAAAGCTATCAAGACCCTTGACGTCACTCTGAGAGGAAACTACAACCTGACGGGAGAAGCTTTGATAGGTACTCCTCTGTGGAGACTTTCGTCCAACTTTGCCCGTCATCCCAAAGTCCACACAGGTCGATAAGATCCACGCATGTTTAAAACATTCATTTTTGTGAAAACATATGCGGAAGATAACTTTAAAGCAAAACATGAGAGTGCATCTGGGGATGACAGTGCTCATTTTCTCAAACAAACTACCAGAGATCGAGAGTTGTGGCAAGATAAAACTGTCATCCGGTTTTTTGTAATCTTGTATCGTACAACGAAGAGCTAATAGATGCAGTCTATCCGGTTGTTTTCCAAAACCATCACAATTTGAAATGGTTGCAAGAGAAGGCCATTCTTGCTAAAAATGAAGACGTTTACTAAATAAACAATCAAATACTTGCCATTGTTACCAGGCGTAGTCACTAAATACAAGTCTATCGATACCGTAGTAGACGCCGATGAGGTCGTCACTTTCCCACTAGAGTTCTTAAACTCACTTGATCCCTTTTACTTAAAGTGGGATCTCCAATTATTTTACTACGGAACCTCGACTCGCCAAAACTTTGCAACGGCACAAGGCAGTGTGTAAAGAAGATGGTGGCAATGTAATTGAAGCGATTATCTTAACCAGGAAAGGGAGAAGCTGAAACAGTTTTTATTCCACGGATACCACTCCCTTTTAACTTGCAATTTCCAATGAGACTTGCGTCACGATCACGATCAACAAGTCGCAGGGGCAGTCTATTAAGTACTGCGGAGTGGATTTGAGATCGCCATGTTTCTCCCACGGACAACTTTGTTCCTTGCTCAAGGGTGGGTTCACCCAAGAATTTATCTATTCTTGCTCCTGGAGATGAAACTAAAATGTTGTTTATAATCAAATTTTGAGTTAAATTAATATAATAATGAATTTGTAAAAGATTTTACTGTATGATTTGTAAAGTATTCTTGCTGTAAATAAAATTACTTCGATATTTTTATACTGTTCGTGCAGATAGAATTCGTTTCTTTTCCTGTCGAATAGAAGATTGGGATAAATAAAGTGCCAAGCAACGCCGGGTAATCAGCTAGTTTTTTTTTTTTCATATAATCACATTCCAGGTTTTTTGTTAAAATAAATTTGAAAATTTAAACTATCCAGTTAGGAAAGATTGGTTTTAAGTGTCACTGCCTTGATTAACTCTCATTTTAAAGGCAAAATAATTGAAATAATCTGCTCACTGGTACATTTCAGATTTGGAATATGCACAGTTATTGAACTGTTTTAATAAATTAAGCCACGAGGAGGAGGCAAGAAGAGAGTGTTGTTTGTGTTATAGAGAGCACACCGATTCATTGCCAAGCTGCGTAAAATAATGTATCGTTCAACATAGTCGGCTACTTGTACTTTCTCACGAATGGAAAATTCTGCTTTATCGAATTAATAGTTTCTATTTCTTTACCTTGTACTATGAATGCTTTACAATACCAGGACCTTCTGGACAATTGTCGCTTTCAACGTTTTAGCAGTTCTTCGGAGAAGGCCCACATTTGTATCGGCAGAGCAACGCTGCAGTATAGAATGCGTTACGGATAAGGATATGAGTTTCTAACCAGAAACCTGTTCTAAATGCTGTTATGTAACAACTTGGGATGAATTGAACCGTTGAAGTCCAAACGGAGGAACATATTAATTGATATTAATAAAGATTCAACGCCAACTTAAAACCAGAAGCTACACCACAAGATATTAAATGATACAGTAGAATCCATTTTTTGACCGGTACAGGCATCCAAATCTTAATAGTAGGATAATGGCAACAATAAAGCGATCACTATCATGTGAAGATTATATGAACATAAGAATTGTGCTTCGTATAAGACATTACCGAAATCTGGGTATCACTTAAATTGACCTTGTAGCTGCAACTCAATAAACGTTAGGGCGTTTCAATACACACAAATTTCGCAGAAATATAGGGAGTTGCTTTAGCTAACGTCTGTGTGATTCTCATTAAATATGGATTATAAAAAATGTTGGATGTATCTAAGCAATCAAGCCCACGTGCAAAAAAGTTTAGAAGCATGGCAACATTACTTTTAAAAAAAAGTTCTTAAAGCACTTTAATAGATAAGGAGAGTTTTCAATACAACAATAAAAAGTATGTTTTTACTATTTTCTGGAGCTGTTTAAGTATGTTTTTACTATTTAAGAGAGACATCGTTGTTATGGAATATATGAGGTCAAACTTTTAAAAGTGACATTCAAACGTTGAGGAACAATAATTCAATAAATCATAATCAACAAGCATAATCATAATCATAAATCATAATCACAATCATAATCATAATCATAAATCAATTTAACACACCTTATATTATCTCAACTCATAACAAGTTGAAAATAAAATAAAAGAAACAATTTAACTATTATAAGAATTTGCAATTTATATTGAAATCTGAAAAAGATTAAAACAATGACTCAATCATATTCTTTAATGAAAAGATAAATTTACTTCAACAAAATGCAACTCTTATACAGTCCGTCCCAAAAGTTTATAGACATCAATGTTTTATTGATTATGTCACTATGACATCAATGATGTTCTGGAAAGTTTTTGGGTTTTGAATGAAAGCATGTGCAAGTTGATAATATGCAAACTTAACAAACATTTTACTTTTCATAAAAGCATTGAAAATGTTTATGATAAACCATTGAAAATGCTGTGTCCCAAAAGTTTATAGAACAACATAATTTTATGCAATATGTAGATATTTAGTCATGATGCAAGGTTTGGGGTGTATAAATATGCTGTGAAATGGCTCAAGAGCGATATTTTACTCATCAACGAAGTGCCTAGAGCTTCCCAGCTAACAGCTGACGAGGTTGCCAGAATATTCAGCTTAAAATCGCAGGGTGAATCTGTTCATGGCATTTCCAATGCGTTAAACCGTTCTAAAAGTATTATTTACCGAGTTCTAGCTTGTAGAGAGCCACACCAACCAAAACATCGTTCAGGAAGACCACGTGTGACAAGCTCTCGTGATGATAGACGGATACTGAGAATGGCTTCCTCCCAGAAAATGTCCATACGTAACATCACTGTTAGTTCACATTTGCATATATCAAAGAATACAGTTCACAGACGTATTGAAGAAGCTGGTTACCTTATTCACAAGAAAATGAGACGTAAACCGCCACTCATAAAGCTTCACCAAAAGAAGAGGTCTCAGTGGGCTGTCAGCACGTGTCTTGGGGTGATAAATGGCTGAGTGTGCTGTTCAATGATGAAAAGAAATGGAATCTGGATGGTCCTGAAGGATATGCTAGCTACTGGCATGATTTAAAGAAAGAGCCCCGAACATTTTTTAGCAGACAACAAGGTGGTGGATCGGTGATGATGTGGGCGGCCTTTTCATATAATGGTCAAGCGTCCTTAGCATTTTTAGTTGAAAGACATAACTCAGAAAAGTATATAGAGACACTACAAAGTCATTTGATTCCGTTCGGTGAAATTTTGGGAGGAAAGAATCGGATTTTTCAGCACAATAACACATCCATCCATACATCCAATGCTACAAAAGACTATCAAAACAGGAAAAATGTATCTGTTCTTGACTGGCCATCGATAAGTCCTGACCTGAACCCCATTTAGAACGTGTGGGGCATTTTATCTTGGGAAGTTTATGCCAATGGACGTCAATATTCGTTAATCAATGAACTCAAGACATCAATCGAGCATGCTTGATACAATTTAGATCCTAAAACGTTACAAACTTTGATTCTTTCTATAGAAAATCGTGTATATGATGTCATACGAAATAACAGAAAATCGATATGCTTTTGAGAACCAAGTGTTTTCTTGTAATTTGAGATTCCCATGCATTCTATATATTTTTGGGACAGTGCTCTTTTCATTTATTTTCTATAACAATACGCTAATGTAAGTTTATTGTCATTTCTGTTTTGGTTAAATACAAGTTGTATGTGTTTAATAATAAACCTACTTGAACTCAGTCGTATTTCTTTTTGTTTCTTTGATACATGCATTGTATCGATGTCCATAAACTTTTGGGACAGACTGTACCTTCCTTCGGTAATAGTTGCGCCTGTGCGATCGTTACAATGCTGCCACGCTCCTATTATTCATCAGTTGTGAGACGTACTTCAATCTACAAAGTTGTGCTTGCCTGGATAGCTTGCCTCTATTCTGAACAATTGTGCTTTTTAAAATGGAAGAAAAACAATTCGGTTTAGATTTCACGAAATGTGAAAATTACAATTTTATGAGGAAAGAACGCAATCTAAATCTATGAAGCTTTACTTTATGTATCTACCAGATTTTGATTAGTTCCTCATACTGAAGCAACCATCCAGTGGAATATGTTTTGGTATATTGAAGAAGCTTTTAGTGAGGTGACCAAAATAATTCGACAGCTCAGCAATGAAAGTGTCTTGTCCGGATACAAAGCTTACCTAAACATTGAGAAGCTGTGATAACGAATGATACGAGACCACATTGAAGGCTTGTGAAATGATTTTTTTAAAATAAATTTGTTTTTTCGATTTAATCTTACAGTATGCAAGCCTTATGAACAGTATCTCGAAAAATTAAAATTTTGAACCTCCGATTTTGTAGTTCACCTTTCAGGTGTTACTAGATTTTATATTCGATTCGGCTAATTATTTTGATTGGAGTTACTAAAGCAATGTCAACAAGTCCAGAAAAAAAAATTAAAACTGCTTTAACCTAATTAGTTCATGAAATGTTTACCAGAATCCTACAGAGCATTCTTGCTTTTACCATGAGTTCAAATTAATTTTAATAATAAAAATGTGTGGTTCTTTAAAGTAAGACAATACCGCAGAATTAAATTTAAATATATCAAACTTATTTACGTGAACGGTTATGTATATTAAAGAAGCAGAAGCGGCAATTCTATTGAAAATTCAGCTATAAACCGGTTTTGAGCCTATCAAATGACAATTATTTTGTCCATTAAAAATAATGAACTTCTTTCTTAGAATGTTTGTAATGCGCCAGTGCCTAGTTTTTGGCGCTGTGTGTTGTCGTTGAACTCTTTATACAGGAACTCTAGCTGAAGATAAACAAATTTCTTTCGATAATAGATGGCGAAGTGCACGAAAAATAATCAGACGCTATCATATGGGTAGAAATTACACCGACAGAAAAGGAAAAACAGAATTAATTTTCTGGTATCTGAAAAAATATGCTTGCGAGAACGTTTTCAAATCGTCTTCCCATCAATAAATTCAGTTTCTCCTTTCCCCAAATCTTCCTTTTTTCATTAAAAGATTTATTTTCCCTATTGTATAATTTTTTCTTCATTAAATTAATTAAAAATATGCCTCCAAACAAATTATAAAGTATGAAAAAAAAACCCGTGGATCTTTAAATAATTGATTTTCTTATTGATTATTCCTCTAAAATTGAATAAATTAATTAATCTGTTGGGGAATCAAATAAATCTTTTAGCTATATACAGGGTGATTCAGAAAGGTTGGTCAATAATGAAATACCATGTAGAGTTTGTAGCGGGGAACAAAATTTTTCCTATTAACATGGGTGCAAATTTGAACGATAACTGAGATATGAACAGAAATAAAAATGCCGCCACCAAGATCAACAAGTTAATAACTCAAGTTCAGTAAAGCCTAGATTAATGAAATTTGGAGGAAAAACAGGGTACATAATACTGTGTATATCGTTAAAATTTGATCTAATTCCAACGAGAAGTTTCCGAGTTACGCAGTCAAAATTGTAACAAGAAACTGTTTGCCTAACACGACCATCGATATGATGATTCATCCGACCAGGCAACTCTCTTCCACTTACGTATCCATGGTCCAGTCTCGATGTTCCCGGGCCCACTGCAGGCGTAGTTGACAATGAAGCTTGGTCAACAGAGGCACACGAGTGGGACGTCTGCTGCGCAGTCCCATATCCAACAGTGTCCGCTGAACTGTGTTCCAAAACGCTTGCACTTGGACCTGTATTGTATTGGGCTGTCAGCTGAGTCACTGTCTGGCACCGATCTTGCTTTACCAAGTGGGACAGTCTCCGACTTCTTTTTTATTTGATGTTGCATGGGCGTCTACTACTGGTTTCACCGTCATTTATCCATTTTGCATAAATACTAATAACGGCAGATCGTGGACAACCTACCAGTCGTGCAGTTTCGGAGATACTCGTTCCGAGTCTTCGGGCCATTACAATCTGCCCTCTATCAAATTCGCTTAGATCAGAGGCCTTTCCCATCACTCGAAAAATTAAGTGCAAGACTGATTCCTTACCTTCTCCAGCAACAGTTAAGGTCATCCACGTGATCCAGACGAGGTCATTCACCAATGTGGTGATGGTCATAATGTTTTGGCTCTTCAGTGTATTATTAAGAGCGGATTTGACCGCAATAATAACATTGGGGCGTAGGCCATCAGGATTGGGGGTAGGTGAAGATTTTAGTTGAGAAATAGCTAAAACTACCTCAACGGGTGAAGTTGGGGTCGCACACTAGAGCGCGTTGCAAAAGGATAATCATGAGTTGGAGGTGGGGGGAAGGAGAAAGGAGAAGAAATAGGGGTTGTAGAAGTGTATGAAGAAAATCAGTTAATGACGTTGAATCTAGATTGTGAGAATCGGGATAAGGAGAGCTAGATAAGGTTGAACCCCGAAGAAGATTATTGTTTTCTATTTAGATTTATCGGAAGATATCTTATGAAATAATTGAGAATAGTAATGATTTTTGGCATTTTGTATGGGACAACGTACAAAATTAGAGAAAGATTTAAATCTATGATTGGATTGGGGATTAGGATTACGGCGATATTTACGATAAAGTGCATTTTTATACGATACAAAACGAAGGATATATGTGTTAAGCCATGGTTGTATATAAAAATGAAATTAAAAATGTCACCAATTGCTGGAAATGTTTTTATCAAGAATTGATCTTGCTTTTCTTAATCAAAAATTGTTGGTTGTTGAAAACTTGAAGTCGGATGTGTATATTTGAAGAACTGGATGTTTGGTTTCTTAGTAGTCATTTCCTTAATGATGGTAAGATCCAAATAAAAATATTGCCATTGTTATTTAACTTCAAAAGTTATTAAATATTGTTCCAACATTTGATGAAAGACGTCATATCACCAATGAAAAAAAATCTTTTCACCAATGGGAATATTTATATTTGGACCTGACTATCATAAGGAAATGACTATTAATGAACAAAACATGCAGTTCTTCAAATACATCCGACTTCATGTTTTCAAGAACCAGCAACTTTTGATTAAGAAAAATAAGATCAACACTTGAAAAAAAAATTTCCCACCAATTGGTGACTTTTTTAATTTCGTTTTTATTTACAATTTATTTGATTACCAAAATATTATTCAATTTATTTATTCAATTGTAGAGGAATAATCAAGAAAATAAATTATTTAATGATAATATCATCCTCTAAAAGTCTTTTAATAAGTTTTCTTATTTATATATACTGTAAATATGCTCTCTACGTAAAATATGAATAAATGCTATCTTTTATTTGCTTTTAAAACGGGATATGGTAATTCATCCGAATTTTATTATTTATCTATTCAAAATTCGGTGAATGTTTTTATCTGTTTATCTGTTGATTTATTTCTGAAGCGTAGGATTCTTCTCCGTAACATACATTAGTGGAGACTTGGAAATAAGGAAGTTCTTGGGATATATGGAGGCGTCGGGCCGTAAGTTTGAAAAAGACGAGAAAACTTGCTTCTTAACAAATCATTACTGATCCTCGCCCTAATCGTTCCGACAACGCTTTAAAAAACCGCTCCCTTCTCTATAAAAATGAAACGAAGTAGAATAATGCTTCATGGACCTTTTAATCACTTACTTATCGCCACTTGGTGAGCTCATTGATTTAGCCACTGAGATGAAGAGAGTGTTTTGTTTTTTTTTTAAGCCATTGAGAATATTCTTTAACTCGAAACCTTCTACAATTATCCTTTCATTCTAAGGGCATTTGAAACGTCTCGATTCTCATAATGTCGAACGTAAAACAGAATTTTAGTTGTTTTTCTACGCGTAGAGCTTTCGGAAGGAACCGTTAAGCCCAACGACCGAACCACAAAAGTAGTTTATCCAAATTCTCTACGAAGGCAATTCATTTATTGGAGATTTGAAGATGGAGAAGTTCCTTTACGTTAGAATGCGTTGTCAGTCCTGCTTTTCTCAACAGTCTTCTTTTGACGAAACTTTTTTCACTCTGAGAAGTCAATGATGTCACGATTAAAGCAGTTGTAGGACGTTCACGAGAACTGTTTATCAGTAAACTTTCATGTTAATTATTTTTGTTTATTATATCTTATTTTTTATTTAATTTGTATTTTTAATTAATAACTATTATTTAAACTTTCATGTGTGAGCTTTCAGATTTATCGATTAAATAATGAAAACATTTTAATTCAACCTTACCATGAAGTAAATAAAATGCCACTTTAAAATGGCTTTCTTGGGTTCTTTTAAGTAGACACGAGATAGTAAATGATTAACAAACGTTGTATATTGTAGGTTATCAATGGCAAACCCTTCATTCATATGTTTAGCGATTTGTGCTATGCAAGTGCCTGCAATAATAATCATTATTTGAGGTTTATCTATGAGAATATATAATTTAAACGCCTGCAGTAATAAGATTATTTGAGATGTATCTATTAGTGAAAATACCACATATATGAATGTAAAGACCTCAACTTATCACAAAAAACATCCGAGATATGAAACTCCGTTTACGTCCAAATTTTTCATAAATACCACATAAAGAATTTTATGCCCTAAAAATATGCTTCCAAGTATTGCAATTAAGAGAATTTCTTATTCTGTTAACTGCAAAAGATTCTGCTAATTTAGAAATTCCTAATCAGATGTCAGCACAATTAGCAATTCCCGCTACAATATCTACCGCATTTGTCTAAAATTTCACAGTTGCGAATATTTTAGTCTACCAAGTGTAAATACTTGAAAACTGTTTTTCATTTTGTTTAACGGTTGGGATTTGCGGAGCGCTGTTGTAGGAGGGAAATGCGTCATCACATAGTTATTGAAATTGATATGTAATCTTGGTAGGTAGGTTTTGGGCCACCCTGTAAGTTGAGTGACTTGAATGATTTTTCCCCTTGCAATTAATTACTGGAAGGAATGCAAATTGGAAGTTTGCCAAAGAAACTGTTAGTCTTTTAGACTGAAGATTAAACTTTTGCTTTTTTGTTATTGTTAAACATTTTGAATATGGTAAAAAATAATAAGAAGGAACTGTAGTGTGGAATTGTCTGTAGAGGAAGGAAAAAGCCTCTAATCACAAAAAACATTCGCGATATGAAACGTTGGATATGTATGTAGGGTGTTTTTCTTCCTTTACAAAAGATAGCAAAAGCAAAAAATGGCAGGGAAGGACTGGTGATCATTTCATGAACTAATTGAATCGTTACCGTTAAATCTGGACATGTAATAAAAATTGTTTCTTTCAACTATCAGTTCCAAAAGTAAAAGAAGTTTCTTATAGAGGTTTTGTCTAATATGAAGCAATTTTAGAACCGTATGGGGGAAGATCATCCTAGGGCTTAGGACCTAAGTTCTCAATGATCTTTATTTTGACATGATATCTATCTTAATTTGCAAAATCCAAAAACTTTAATTTCTAAACGATGCAATAGCTCGCATTTTTGGCATCAGATGTATAAAATTAAATGCAATATCCTTGTTTCAGATGGTGAAAAGGGTTTAATTTAAGTACAAGTATAGAAATAACAAAAGAGTTCATTTTGCGCTCAAATGAATTCCGTTCAGAATTGACAAGAGAAAAACATTCCGGAACTTCGTGCAAATGAAAGATGCTCATTTCAAGAAGCGATGTCATTCAACTAAGCCAGACTGAAATCGATTCTACTCGGCAGCCATCCTGGAATAGACGACATATAAATCTGTCTCTACAATGACCGAATTTCTGGCAGATGATTCTACCGATTAATTTAGAAAAACCTCTAATGCAAACGTCTCTCTCAGGATCTATATGCGTGGGAATGATGATAATACGAAAGACTTTTCTGGAGAGTAGAAACATATTTAAAGTTTGTTCGTTACACTTAGTTTTCCTTTTGCAAAGTAGAATTGCACGAGACTGATGAAGTATATTTATTATTAAATAAACTTCGCACGGAGTAAAAATATGATTATCGTAAGTTTTACTAAATATGAAAGAGTTATCTTTTATTTTAAGTTATTAAATTATGCTTAAGTAAATATTGTGTATTTTTAATTATGACTATGTTAAAAGTTCATACATGTTGATCAAAGAACTTAACTAGAAATCTTGTACAGAAATTTGACCATAAACTATCTGTGGCAAATTTTGGTGCAAATTTGAATTATTATTTTTTAATAAATTAATTAAGCTAAAATTGTTTATCTGTTAAAAAAAAATGCCTAAAAACTCAGAACCAAAATGCCGCTTCTGATTTTGCCAATATTATTTAGTACACTTGATATCCCTTTCTTGGAAACTACGAAGCCTCACTTCTTGTATGCTTTCATAATTTCGGAATAGCTGAAGTTGACGTCGGAAAGAGCTGTTATGTATCCCTCCTAATACCTGTCAATTTTCGGTGGCATAATTCAGTGTTTTTAGCTCTGTGTTCGAATACTAACAATACGCTACGTGGTATTTCACGTGAAATGAACGCGCGCGCCACATTTAAATATGCTAATTGTTTCCATAGATTCCTAACAACTCCTGTAAGAGCTATGTAGGGTCTTAGAACTCTACAAGTGTCAGATTGAATGAAGAATGTCAGGATAATTTTAGTATTGAAAAGGATGGACGAGTGCATGGAGGAGATACACTTGGTGGGAAAAGAATTAAGGTATGGTTCGAGAAGTTTTTGGCGACTAGAAGTGTTCTAAAACAATCTTATTGGACTCTAATATAGAATTGATATTGTTCGCGCTACCAATAGCGCATATTTATAAGTTTATTAATGTGTCAAATGAAAGTTTTGGAGTTATTATTGCATTTCCTGTAGTTTCATTTTTTTATCATTCATACTTGTTTAAGTTATAGAAGGGAAATCAAATTTATATCTAATATACTATTTTGATGATTTCCATATTCGTAGATAAAATATAAAAATTAATATTAAATGTAAAAGACGGGATGAATAGTTTGATTATGTAAAAATTATTCAGCGTTAATTAAAATTGGAAATAGTCACTTGTTGAAGCCAAAAGATATGGTCCAATGTTGCTGTTGATCACTGAGATGATGACTTAATTAGGTATGATGATGACTTGCACTTTTTTGAAGATATTCTTTGGGTGAACTTGATGTGACATTGATGTCTTCAGATATTCTTGTTCAGTTTTCTATTTTGGATGTGTGATGGGATGTTGTGGTCACAGTCACTAAGATGGCAGATTGTGGTTCCTTGAAGGTAAATTTCGGAAAATTTTGAGCACAAACATCCATCAATATAGGTAAAAATTGGCAGATAATCAATTAATAACAATTAAAGAAACAACGATTTAGTGTTTGTAAGAATTTTGATTGTATCAGGGAGCTGACCCTTGTAAAGTGAATTGTTGTATTCAAGCGTTTTGTTAACCAATACAGGATGTATCTGAACGGTCTATACAAATTTATAGCATGAGTTCCTTGTAGCCAGAGAAGCAATATATGTCCTATTAACATAAGGTCACAAACGCTTCCTTCTGGAGATACAACCGTGCGATATTGTCCTACAATAACTGGCGCAATTGTCACATCAAATCCGTTCAGCGTTACAAACTAGGTCTATTTCCGGCTTGTACAGTAACAGAACAGTCCAGACGTGCTAAAGTACATGCTTGAAATGACCTCCGTTAGATTCCACGCAGGCCTACACACGTCGTTGCGTTGACTGGCGAACTCGTTGGAAAATACCGGGTGTATTACGGATGATATCGCAGTTGTCCACGATCCGCTGGCAAAGAATATCAGCATCTGGAACGGGAGTGGAATAAACAAGGGTTTTCAAGTGGCCCCACAAAAAAAAGTCTAAGGGATTCATATCCGGCGAACGTGTTGGCCACGGTATTGGTCCTCCACGGTATTGGACGTCGCACGGTTGTATCTCCAGAAGGAAGCGTTTGTGGCCCTATGTTCATGGGACATATATTGCTTCTCTGGCTACAAGGAAATCATGCTGTAAGTTTGTACAGGCCGTTCAGATACACCCTGTATAACAATAAATAAATTTATTTTAATAATTTAAACAGTAAACACAAAGTGTAAAGGCTCAAACACATCTACACGGAAACTGCGCGCACAGATTTCATCCGACAAAAAATGCGCACGACGCGTGCGACAAGATTAGACACACTTGCGCGGAATTCATCCGACTAAACGTGCTTATAACACCGGAAGCGATCTGCTTTTCTGTGGAAAAAATGGGTTCCAATGCTTTTAAAGCAGCAGAGAATGTTATTATTATTAATATTTCTGCACTTCTATAATTAACGCTGCGTTGAAAGTTCTTATTTCATGTTCAGCTCTCGCTTCGAATGAATATGCCTCCATTTTTTAATTTGTTGGTATCGAAACTCGAAAGCAAATAATGACGTGGCAGAAGCGAGCAATGTGATTGGTGGTTCGTTTGTTTCGTGCGGAAGAAAGTCGGACGAGCTCAAAGTCACGCGTATCGTTCGCATGAGTCGTCCGACTAGTTCGTAAAAGATAATAAGTTGTCGCTTGAGTCGCGCACGACAACTTGTTGCGTGAAATCCGTGTAGATGTGTTTGAGCCTTAAGAATTCCTGAAGTGGGCACCTCAAAAACAAACATGTCGTGAAATTTAAAAATAATTTAAAACTTTTGTTATAATTTGGTAGTACCTAATGGAGTATTAAAATTCCCAAAATATTTTTTGAAAAATTTGCATTTGTTAAAAAGTTATAAACAAATACATTTTTTTTGGTACTTTTTTTTTTAAAAAAGTCATATCTCAAGCTAATTTTATCAAATCTCTTTGAAATTTTAAAGATAACAAGTAAAACGTATATGTTTCAGTACAAAACATAAAAAAATGAGAAAAAAAAAATTTGTGTAAATAAATAAAATAAAATAAATAAATAAAATAAAATAAAAAAAAAATAAATAAATAAATAAATAAATAAATTTTTAATAAAAAAATGAATATTTTTTAATGTTCTCAATCGATTTCAACAATTTTGAAAAAACACATTTAATCTGTATTTATTAACGATTTAGAATTTGAAAAAAAAATTTGGTGATCTGTTTTTACGCGAATGCCATCAATTTTTCTCAAGCTATTCAATCGTACTGGGCTGTTTAAGCACTTGCTATGATTCTTGCTTTACAGGGAAGCTCCTTGTTGTAGTGAATATTGAAAGATGAAGAGTTACTTGCTTAACTCGAAACCTTTGGTTCTATCGAAGTGTAAGTTTAAAATAGATGATTAGCATTCGCATCTTGACTGAGTTTAACACGAAATGGGTTTGTTTTAGTTGTAAGTTTTAATAAATAATAGAATAATGAGATAAAAGAATATTAATGGAAAAAAAAGAATAAAAAAAAAACTTTGAACTTCTTTGATCTTCTGCATATTTACTATAACACACTTACAAAAAAAAAGGAGTCAAATGATCTTGAAAAATAGAGTAATTCTAGAATTCTATCCCCGGAGAGTGATGAGAAAGGAAAGAGGACAGAAAAGCGCAAATAATCTCTTCTATTACATACCGCAAAATTTTAATAGAGAGGAGCGAAATTTTAAATTTTGTTGTTGCCTTACTGAATCCAGTAACTTTTACATTGTAATTCACATGCTTCTCTTAGTTTTCAATAAACCTATTTTAATTTTATTTTTTTTAATTTTTTTTCATGTAGATGGACTCTTACTGTTTTCTTCTGACTTCAAGAAAAAAAAAAGTCCTTCTTTAAGTAAGAACACCAATTTATCGTAATAATAATGTCAACATGTTTTTTGCTACATCTCATCCCTTGTTTGTTAGACATCTTCCTGTTTTTGTTATTCAGTCTGGTTCAGCAGCGGGTAATCATTTTTATTAAGCTTATTCATTAAATTGGATTAATATTAAATTGTCCCATTTCCCCGATTAATATTAATTTTTCCTGAAAAATTAATGCGCAATAATGAAATCAATCTACTGACTATCTGTTTTCGCTTATGTAACATTTTATACTGCATTTTAATAGACTAGACACCTTATTTATTCTTAACTTAAAAAAATTGACCCTAAAAAAGGGATATATTATGCTTTTGAATACATTTTAAAACTCCAATGCTATTCTTCTCGATACTTAATAATCTCAATAATGAACATACAAAAAGAGATGCCACTTTTAATCTCTCGCTAACCCTTCCCCTAATATTTAACTACATAACAGTTAGAATGTGGTTAATATCTAAATATTACGTGATAATTAAGTAGTAAAGTAAAAACTTTAAGATTTAGTATGCTGATCTATCTTTTAAATGACCATCTCCAGAAGGGAACATCATAGCTTTATTGAGTGCACGTGATCTACATCGATGTTGAGTAAGCTATGCTTTTCAGAGTTGTGTCCACAGATATCAAAGGATCCAGTGTACTCCAAGAAAACATTCCCCACACCAAATATTCCACCGCCAGCAGCTGAAGAGTTGTCATTTGGCAGGAGGGGTTCATGAACTCGTGCTGTTTGCGCCATAATCTGATCCTGCCATCTGCATGATGGAGCAGGAAAGGAGATTCATCGGACCAGGCTACTTTTTTCTATTCCTCAAGTGACCAATTACGTCGTTCCTGGACCCACAACAGGCGCCTTTTCCTATTATTCTGTAATACCAAAGGCACTCTGGATGGTCTCCTTTGTAAAATCCGTCTTGTTGTGCGTTGGGATATGCTTTGTGATGCACCTTAATTGAATTCGGCTGTAATTTGTTGTGTTGTTGCCTTTCTGTTACTGCGGGCTATTTCACCTCTCTCGTTCACCAGCCTTTTTCGCTTGAAGTCTTTTTTTTTTTTTTTCTCAATTGCCGCTCTCTAAAACGACGAGAAAATCCTAAAAGTGTCGTCGTTTCAGAGATGCTGGAACTAGCTCTTCCTACACTGAAGATCATACCTCTTTCAAACTCACTTAAATCTTTCGTCTTACCCATTTTCACATTAACTTCCGTGATAATTACTTATTTTTTAAAATTTGAACATTGTTGGTATTTGAGTTTTATGACTTCAAACGACTTTAATGAAGCTGAAGCGTTTCGATTTACATCATTGTCATTGCCAGTTTGTACAAGTTGAGGAAGCAAATACAGTTTTAAACAAGAATGGTTTTACCGCCAAAGCGGATAAAGGGAGCACATTTTCATGTTATAGCATCGTACATGGATATATTGATTTAATCAACATTTTAAAACACTTAAGAGAAAATAAATAAATATGAAAACTAAATTGTAAATTACTATTTAAGTAAGCTAATGTATAGAGAGAATTTAAACGAATAAACTTGAAGAACTGAAACGTAAATGAAGAGGGAGTTATTCCTCATACATTTAAAAAAAATAAAAGTTCTTTAATTTGTAAGAATTCCCACATAAAATGTTAAACGAAATGAGCCTCAATTGTTGAAGCGTTGTGTGTAAGCATCTATTATTTTTTCATATTAAATTACTAAAGTGTTTCTACGTTATCGTCTACTATAGAAGCAAGCGATTAACTACTATTAATTAGCAATATGTATAACAGTAGTGAGTTTTATATAACATTAAGCCTAACAGCATTATGCTCTTCATACAAATAAGCTATGGATAACAATACGAGGTCTGTTCAAAAAATACGTAGACTGTTTGAATTGCGCGGGCCCTGTTGGTCCCAATCAAAATCGCTTGGTGTCGCCATCTTCTGACAGATCCGTTGATTACAAGGCAGTTTTTTGATTGCAAATATCAGTATTGGTTGATTAGCTACGCGGTTGTTTGTGAAGTGTGTTTTTTTCGTTTGGCGGATTTTTAGAATTTGGCGGAATTTTAGAAGGCTCCACAGAGAACCAGATTTACTACATCGAAGTTCTCAAACGTCTGCGGGATGCTATCCGGCGGAAAAGGCCAGAAATGTGGACGAGTGGTGACTGGTTGTTTCATCACGACAACGCTTCAGCCCTCAGAACTCGAGAGTTTTTGGCCAAACACTCGATCACTGTTCTTCCTCACCCACCCTACTCACCTGACCTCGCTCCTTGTGACTTCTTGTTTCCCAAACTCAAAAGACCTTTGAAAGGAAGGAGATTTGAGACGATTCCCGACATAAAGGCAAATGCGACGAAGGCGCTGAAGGACATCACAAAAGAAGCGTTCCAGGACTGTTTCCAAAAGTGGAAACACCGTTGGGATAAGTGTGTGCTTCGGGGAGGAGAGTACTTTGAAGGGGACCCAGATGTGTAACTTCTGAATAAAGTATATTTTGTTTTATGACGTCAGTCTACGTATTTTTTGAACAGACCTCGTAGATCTAACAACTCGTAATGAGTTTGATGATATATTACACGCCAAATCTTAGCATTGAAAGTTCTAACAATACTATATTGTACCATTAGGGCACATGCAACAAAACCAACTCCCATTATCATTATTTTCTCGTTATATTCACTCATGACACGTTGTTATAAGTTGTTTGATATATTACATGCCATGTTTTAGCATTGAAAGTTCCAAAGGTACCATATGATTTCATATGGCAACATTAGGGCACGTACTACTAAACCAATAACCATTATCATTATTTACTCGTTATATTCACTCATTAAATGTTCTTACGAGTTGTTTGATATATTACATGCCATATCTTAGCATTGAAAGTTCCAATGGTACCATTTGGTATCATATGGCACCATTAGGGCATGTGCTACTAAACCAATAACCATTATCATTATTTACTCGTTATATTCACTCATGGCACGTTCTTACGAGTTGTTTGATATATTACAAGCCATATCTTAGCATTGAAAGTTCCATTTGGTACCATTAAAACACGTACT
Source organism: Rhysida immarginata (assembly GCA_023313115.1). NCBI lineage: Eukaryota > Metazoa > Arthropoda > Chilopoda > Scolopendromorpha > Scolopendridae > Rhysida > Rhysida immarginata. The sequence goes on along the minus strand of JAHWFO010034948.1, from coordinate 5,487,202 downwards.
ACTATACATTTCACACCAACATTATTTACGCGTTATATTCATTCATGAGACATCCTTGCACGTACACGTGCCATTAGACCAATACCTACTATCACTAGTTACTCTTATATATTCGTTCATGATATGTTGTGACGATTTGTTTGATATATTACATTATAGGAAGATTTTAAGGGGGTATCGTAATGGTACCATTAAAGCACGTGCCATTATAGTACGTACTTATTCCGGCTATCTCACGTTCGTACTTGTTCGTGCTCTGTCCCGTATTAATGGATTGGTGAAAACAGACTTTGAAAAAGTTTATTCGTTTTCAAGTTATTGTAATAAATACTAAGCTCCCTAGGAATTAAAAAATTCTCTTGATTTAGAGACCGAAATGCCCTTTCAATAATCGTCAAACATGTGTATCCTGCACGCGCACCATCTCATTAACGTTTAGAGCACGCGCAGAGCTGAACCCATGTATGTTCTCAACACGCGTTTTCCCGAATGCGAGGATAATTCGTGTCTTCCAGCAATTCAATACATGCACTCCTTCTATTGCAACGCAATGAATTGTGGGATTGTCTACAGACGGACGGACGGACAGCTGGACAAACCGATCACATAAACACATTTCTAAAAAGACAGGAATTGAGAAAGACACCAATCAGGAGACACTAACCCGCAAATTGTTGTTTGACAATTAATTTCTTGTAATAATGTTTATTTCATGCATGATTTGGTAAATTAGTAAATTGTATTTGTCTTTTTTGTATGTTGTGTAGATTTTTATTGCTTCCATAATACCTATTAAATTTTGACTCGAAATTTCAGAACACGATTCAATGAACAATGAGAGCAATAAAATTTAAATACGATACATCAGCATATACTAAACACATAAGCGAAACCTGACACTTATGGAATGGTATTCTGAAAATTTATCTCGAATATTCATAACAAAAATTTAATAGATATTATAGAAGCAATAAAAATTCTACACACCATATAAAGCAAAACGAAAACACCATATTAAGCGTCTATTCCGTAGATACGGGACATTTCTTGATGATAAATTAGGTCCATTACCTTATGCAACTCGAACTTATCATGAGCATAATATGCAGCTACAATCATAAACCTTTTGAAAAACTTTTCCTTGCACTGCTTATTGAAAGTAGCTCATCCTTTGCCATCTTTTTAACGGCAATGAAAAGCTCGCGACAAGGCTGGATTTAGCACTGCGGGGGCCTCTAGGTAGAAAGTAAACCAGTCTTTAAAAGGTTTAATGTCATGTCTAGTCTCCATTAAATCTGGCTTATTTGTGTCCTCAAGGTAAAACCTTCATCTAGGGTGACCACCCGTTGCCTTCTATATTGTGCAAGATACCGTTCGTAAAATTTTCTGGCGTTGATGAAGCGTTCGCGAATGTGCCGTTCTGTCAGACAATTAGCCTTATGCCGACTTTGCGATTTCAGGTTGTCCGATACTTCTTTGAGACATTTTCAGCTTCTTGGTCATTGGCGCTCTGTATGTGGGTTTTCGAAAGATGCCATAGCTCGAACTCCTCACGTTGGCTGTGTTACGGGCAGGCCGGGTTCTGTTTCTGGTTAGTTTTTCACTACGGCTCTTGTTCTGTTGTAGAAGCTGTGAAATGGTAGGTCAAAGAAACTGACAGAGATAGTCGAGTGCTAGCACGTATGAAACGATGCGATCTGTAGAGTTCCGAAATGTTTCGGGAATTGAGGATTCAAGGCTATCAGAGACGTGCTACTGTTCATATGTGAAGCATATGAATAATATTACTGATGGTACTTGCTTACGAACAGATCTTGCTCTTTTCAGTTAGAAAATAACTGAAGACTGTGCCGGAAAGCGCGAATATGTACCCTTTCCAAGCCGTGTTTATTTTGCGACCATTTTAGGTATTAACCTTGTGAGCTAACTGCGTTGACGTACACGTATTAACCTTGTAGAGTACACGTATTAACCTTGTAGAATGGGTACACGTATAACCTATTGTGGAGTATACGTATTAACCTTGTAGAATGGGCGTATTAACCCTGCGTTGACGTACACGTATCAACCTTGTAGAGTGCACGTACTGACCTTGTAGAATGGGTACACGTATTAACCTTGTGGAGTACATGTATTAACCTTGTAGACCATTCTACAAGACCATTCTACAGCCCACGTGCTTTAAGATTCGTGCAATTATTACGCTTGATGTTGTCAAGAGGGTCAATGATTATTCAAGAAGGTCACTGTTCATTGTTAATTGCCTGTACAGGGTGTTTAAAAATTCGATGGACAAACTTCGTATATAGATTCTATGCATAAAATATACGATGGAATGTCTAATAAACATGTGTCTCTAAAAGCAGTTTTGAGTAAATGCAATTTTTACATTTAAGCAACTTTGTATTAATGTGCGCCCGAAGATTAAAATGGAAACGTTGGTCTAAACTTGTAAATGTTTGGTGGATTGGGACAAATCTGTTAGGAAACTGCTGTCTTGCGTATCCATTATCAGCTCCATACACCATGTGCAAATCAGCCATCTCAGTATTTAACTTTGGGGTATATGCAGCTAAAGGCAGCCAATCAGAGATGAGGACGCGTTTTTTGATTGCAGACAATTTTAGCACCCCAATTGATAAGAGGGAAGTCACTGATAGCCTGGGCTACTAGGTCTTTTTGAGTAGTAGGTCTTGATTGGTGGAGAGAATGGATAAGCTTTCCAAGGGATCCAAAAAGTTATTTTTGGTGACTGACTCAATAAGTCTTAAATTGTTAATATTAAATGAGTGGCCGGTATTTATAGAATGTTTAGCCATAGCCAAATTTTCGGTTCTACCATATTTTCTAAGGGCCATATACTACTTGAATCTGATAATTAGGCTTCTTTTGGTTTGACCCCGGTAGAGTCTTGGGCACTGACCACAAGTGATTTCGTAAATACTAGATTTATAGTGGTCATGAGTTTTGTCTTTGGGATTCCCCAAGGAATTTTTAATAGAGTTGGAAGTTTTAAAAGTCAAAGATAAGTTGTGACTTTTAAAGACTGAATGGAGGTTTTTGGTCAGAGAGGGGTTGTATGGGATAACAATCCTTTGGGTCTCCTTCTTTCTGTTGGTCAATTTTATAAAATATGCCGTCTTCTTTATGAACTTCCTCTTCTGGAGTAGGTCCTTGATGGTGTTTTAGTATTTGTTAAACCTGCCATTGCTACAAATAACTCGACAGCACGTGACAAGCGTCACTTGATGTCACCGGCCGCCGCCGATCAAACGCTTCAAAAGGAAAGTGATGTAAACGCGTTATTGCGTAATTACACAAAGCCAACTAGAAAGACGTCTCTCTCTCTCTCTCTCTCTCGTAGGCCTCATTATTACATTAACAAAGTTCCTACTTTAAAGCGACATAACTCTTACACCTCTCATGTTTGATACATTTTAATTTTACATTCCTATCTTATATTTATGCATAAAATCTATATACGAGGGTTGGGGCATAAGTCATGGCAACTATTTTTTTTCTTGTAGATATGTGAACTGATCACAAACGTATATGTGTCGTGTGAAAGTTCTGCAGGCATAGTGTGTATGCAGAACAACAGATGGCTCTGTGATAGCTGGTAGTAGTGCAGCGAGGGCTGTGAAATCAGTCAGTTGGTGAGTGTCGTGCGAGATGGAAGTAACCCGTGTTGAGCAGCGCGCTTACATCAAAATAGCCGTTCTCCGAGAGAGAAATGCGATGGAATGTCACAGTGAATTAGTGGAAGCCCTTGGGAATAATGCCCTACCATACCGTACAGTAGCACGGTGGGTAGGAAAGTTTCAGCAAGAACGTGTGTCAACCAGTGATGAGCAACGTTCGGCAAATGCTGAGGCTGATGGTATTCAGCGCCTCCCACATCGTTGGCAGTGTGTGGTGACAGTAGCAGGGGACTACTTTGAGGGTCTTTAGGCCCAGGTTTGTCATGTCAACTTTGTGTGTACTGTGTTGTCATTCTTTTGCACCGTGAAGGCCATATTGCCTTGTATACTACCGTAATAAATTAGTGTGTTACGATATTTCAGTGCTATTCATTGTCCACACATGTAGATAACACCTTGTCCTTTCGTCTGTATATGTCACATTTTCCAACCGGACTGGTATCTTCAAGAAAAAAAATAGTTGCCATGACTTTTGCCCCAACCCTCGTATACGGAGTTTGACCAACGAATTTTTAAACACCCTATATAAAGTTCCTTGTTTCCTGCATATTTAGAATTTCTTGCAGATTAAATCGAAACTTTTTTTTGTGTAGCCTTTACTTTTGACCATTTTCTAATGGAACATTCTATATATTGCAAGTTATCTGTGGACGAAGGGAAACAGTGCTCTGGTTTGTGATGTGACAAATAGAACAGGAGAAAGTTCGTATCTCCAGACCTTTACCATCTTCTACTCCTGCTCTTGTTATTTATCCCTTTCCGCTGTCTCCCCACCTCCTGCCTCTTCACTTAAACTCATGTGCCCACCTTCGTATTCCCCAAATTTAATCGCGTTCCCATACTATAAAAATTCTGTGGTTTTGTGCTAAAAACTGTTAACTTGTATCAAAACAATTCTGAGAAAACTCACGATAAAGATATACGGCGTGCGCATTGTGTAGCTATGTGTTAGCCGTTAACGAAACATTTTACAAACCTCGCGATTTAAACGTACAGTCAACCGTTGACAATGAGACCTTTGATGCGGCCAGTCCATTGATGAAATTGGGTGGGAAGCGAAAGAGAGAAAAATTGTTTCTTCGTGACTCATTTCACATAAGCGAAGAACGCCCTACGTCCCTCCCAAGTCTGCTCACCCATTTTCATCAATAGACTGGCCGCTTCAGGGGTCCCGTTGTCAACGGTTGACTGTACACGGTACTACAGAAGAAATTATATGCATCGACTCGCTGGTTCAAACCCCACCATGGGCGTGGATGATTGCGTTTGTGCCCTGAAGATATGAAGGTAATAGTCATGTGAAATTGTATCAGGATTGTGTTAAGACGCAAAATGCTTAGATTTGACACGCACAAAATCTTAACGAACCAACCAACCACCGTCAGGAGTAGCTTCTTGCGAGGAGTACTCTAAAAGTTTTTAGCCAGGAACGCTGCATGCATCTTACGAAGACCATTCTTTTATCACTTTTTGAAGTACTTTCCATCGGCTACGATACAAAGTTTCATCCTCTGAGCCAGTTGGACATGTACTTTTTCCAGTCCTGAGCAATGAGCTCGAAAATGTAGTCGTTGTCTGCTGCTAGGACGTCATCGTCGCTGTCAAAATGGAACACCTGAGCTCTTCTTGATTGTAGGGAGCAAAAGGAAATCGCAAAGTGCCAAGTCTGGAGAATAGGGGGAGATGCGTCAACATATTGGCCCGGTTTTGACAGAAAAACTCAGTTGTCTTAACGGCGGCATTTGCTAGGGCATTGTCCTGATGCCACATCAAACCTCTTGTTCAGATCTTCGAACGCTTTTCCTTCCATTGAAGGGAGTGAAGTACTTGAAAAAAGTAAAATTAGAGTGCCCCTCATATATTCATATATATGATTTCTATGGTATCCTTTTTATTGGTTAGTAGGTATATGATTTGTGTCAATATATGCATAGATTCAGGACCGTCTTAACGCATGGGCACGATGGGCACTTGCCCGGGCAATTCCCAGCCCACCTAGTCTAAAGGACCATAAGGCAAAAGCCCAATGTCAGTGGAAAAATTATCCGGGTGGAGTTTTCTGACTATAGCAGCACAGTTGGAGGTTCAACAGACTGGGGCGGTTCTTCAGTCTCCCCCCCCCCCCGCCTTGAATACCCAAAATAAAAACTAAATCAACAATGTAGGTTAAAAATAAAATCTGTCAAAATTTAGAATATCATATTTATTTCCGAAGTGAAAAAAAAATAACTACAACATTAACAAAGCTAGTGGCGTAGCTAGAGGCAGGCCGTGAAGATCGCCCCTTCAGTCCCCTCCCCCGAGCAATAAAATAATACACATCAAACTAAAAAAAATAAAAGAAAATGGATGTTATACTGTCTCGATAGAAGAACGATTGTTTTCACTGCAGTAGGTCAAAAATGCCACCCCCAACCGACTTGCTAGGTCCCTGTTTCTTACTAAGTAACGCATGCTTAAGACGCTGGCTTTCTGTAGATTTTGTGTACAGGGTGATTCAGAAAGGTAGGTCAAGAATAAAATACCATGTACAGTTTGTAGCGGGGAACAATATTTTTCCGGAAATGCATCCTTACAGAGATAATGCAACTTGTACGAGGCAGGAATGAATGTGCGTTACCCGGACGGCAATGGTAGAGTCCATGTAAATTAGAATCTAAACATGTAAATTGTTCGTGTTCTCTCCTTTAAAAGAGAGGAAACGAAACATGTAACTCCATTGTCGTACAATGGATCGCTTGAATAATGCGGAGCTGGCGGACATGCATCTCGTCTACAGCGAGGCACAGGGTAATGCTACTGAAGCGGAAAGGATTTACCAACAGCGTGTGGAGAAGTCAGTGATTCTCCGGACATCTTCACCAGAGTTCGCAAGAATCTCGTCCGCAGACTAAACACCTGCATCGAGGCTCAGGGTCGGCATTTTGAACACTTACTGTAATGTCATTTCTACCCGTGCCCTTCGAGATGTTAGGCCTCCGCATCGCGTATTATTTCAATGCTTTCCTTCGTGTCAGCGGAAGTTCAACTTTTTAACGCTAGAGGGGGATCATTAGGGAAATCCTATGGGAAATTCATGGTAAAATTTTAAGTCGGATAAAGTAGCATGAGGACGAGAGTATCTTGTAGTTCTTTGTCCCTGAAGAGGGCCAAATAAGCCATAGAGATAAACAACTAGCGGTCAAAAGTTGAAAATGCCTCGACACGCGATTTCAAGCCCGATGCGGAGGCCTAATATCTGGAAGGCCACGTTTCTACCTCGTACAAGTTGCATTATCTCTGTAAGGATTCATTTCCGGAAAAATATTGTTCCTCGCTACAAACTGTACATGGTATTTCATTCTTAACCTACCTTTCTGAATCACCCTGTATATGTGGTTTACACAAATTACCTAGCCTAATATTTGCATAACATGGTGTATTAAATAGCGGAAGAATGAAGCTACTTATTCGTTTTATCATGTCCGTCTGACCCCTTCATATTTTGACGTAGAATTTTGAAATTCAGAATGTAGCTTGTGTTACTTCATCATTTGGTTTGGTTTGATTAGCCTTCTGGTGTCGGAATTACAGGGATGGGAGTTAAAGGGGTCCATCTGTCTATACGGTATTTAAAAGAGTGAAATTTAGGATGCAAATTCATTTAACCAAGATCTACTTTAAGAAGTTGGACCAAATTATCCCAATAGAACGGAGTTTTTGGGGTGGCATTCACGTGGTCTTTGTTTTCAAGTGACAAAATAAGGAATGTCATTCGATCGGAAATGACGAGAAAAGAAAGAAGATAGAGCTCTATTCCATTTTTCTCAATACTACATTCTAGAAAATTAATTTTTTGCTTTAAAAATGGCGGTTAAATAGTGCGGATAAAATTGGTAAAAAAAAAAAAAAAAAAATAGATGAACTCAGGGCTTACTTTCCTATACCCTCCTCGAGGGGAGGGGATTATTTTCTTGTTTCTTATCTATTTATAGCAACATCTCATGACTGAAGCACCATTTTTAGTTAAGTAATTTTCACGTGTTTGAAATTCAGTCAGTTTTTTTTTTACACTACATTTGGGCTAATTGATAAAACTTGGTTAAACGGGATTCCACTTAAAGAGAAATCGCATCTTTATCGTTAGGGGTTAATCATGTCATATCCAATAATTTCAGTTAATTAATTTGGTTATTAAATCAAATCGAAAAACCGCCAGCTTTGATTTAAACTAAGCCAAGAAATTTTAGTCCGTAGACTAAAAAATAAAATTACCTGTGTTTTATACGACTTTTCGTTTGTTTATTCCGGTGCATTCGGAGATCTCGAGCTCTGATAAATTAACGAGTATCTGCGATTCCTGATGAATCGATCGATGTAAACACTCGGTAGATTCTACCGCTGGTTCACGCCGTTCTGGAACTCTTGGTATTGAAAGAAGAAAAACTTGAACAAACATAATTCCAGCAAGACAGCGTTACAGTGTATACCGCATATCTCACTCTACATTTGTATGTATAATTAAATTACTTTGTAATAAAACTAAGGGGCCAGACCTTTCGCTTCATTCTGTATGTTACAATGCCAGGAGAATGTACAGAAAGTAATTTTTAGGATAAAGTTATTCCGGTCTTCTCAATCTATACTATCATATAAAAGAGAGAGCGGAAAATGTACACTCATTCATTCATTCATTCATTCATTCATTCATTCATTCATTCATCACGAAATCTCCAGAACTATGAAGCCTACAAGCTTGAAATTTGGCAAATATATTTCTCTTGGCTTCTAGGTGCTCGCTAAGAAAGGATTTTATTTTTTCTTTCTTCCTTTCCATTGTAGTTTATTTTTAAAATTCAATTTACCTGGAGCTGAATGGGATTTTTGCCAGCGTTATAAAATTGTGACGTTTGCTTTGTTTAATGAAGAATTTTGCGATTGTTCCGTGAAGCAGCATCAACAATGACTGCGGAATGTCTTTGTGCGGGAATATAGTGTATCTTTTATTTTCTATATACACAAATGAATCAGTTGTTTGAGAAACAACACGTGTCCATTTTTCAGCAAAATTGAGTTTTCTCTGTCCAATGAAAGAAAAACTGGGCGTGTCGAGTTAAATTTCCAGTTTCAATTGTTAAACATTGTTAATTTTACTTACCAACAATGTCTAACAATTGAAATCGGAAATTTAAATAGACACGCCCAGTTTTTCTTTCGTTGGACGGAGTATAGAGTACATTGGAAATGCGTTTGTTGGAGAAAAGTAATTGTTGAAAATATGAAAAAGCTCTACACGGTGTTCCAAAATGATTTTTCAAATTTGATCACGTATATTTCAGAAATAGGGATACGGTAGGTAGAAAGGTGCGGTTTGCGACATAATGTTCACACACCGTTAAAGTTGTTTTTTTTTGTTGTTGTTTTTTTTTTTTTGTGTGTTCTTGATCGTTAGGAAGGCTTTGGAGACGCATTTCCAGGTCGCTGGATTGGCGGAGGAGGACCATTCCCTGGCCTCCAAGGTCTCCAGACATAACCCCATTAGATTTTTTTTTCTTTAGGGCTTTGTGAAGGATATTGTCTACCATACCCCGGTGCGAGACCTGCACGAACTGCGAGCTCGCATCACAGCAGCAATTGGACAAGGGAGGAAGTGGAATATCGCTTAGATATCCTGCGTGCTATAGTTGGCGCATACTTTGAAGTCTGTTAAACGGCTACTAGAACTTTAGGTCTGTCTGAATATTATGCCGCAAACCGCACATTTTTACCTATTCCCATTTCTGAAATATACGTGATCAAAGTTGTAAAGATCATTTTGGAACACCCTATATTTTTCTACGAGCGACGCCGGGTATATCAGCTAGTAATGTTTAACAGCAACAGCAATATGGTGATGCATCATTTTTCTTATAATTTTGTATAAATCTACTTTAAAGTCTACTTTTTTATTATTATACAGTACTGGTAAATCAAAATATGTATATAAAGAACTAGCTAAACCGGTGCGAATTACATTCGCACAGAAAAAAAGTGTCATAATGCATATTTTTGAAGTTTTGGCTATTTTTTTTAAAATTATGTATCATTTGGTCATTTTGCCCTATGTTTAGCTCGCTAAGAGTCGCTTATCTCCAGTGGCGGTTCGTAACTTAAATTTCTGGGGGTGCTGCGTCAGAAAATTGTATTTTTTTTCACGAACTAGGGAATGGCTGCTGACATTAAGCTTAAGGATCATATAAAATACATGTATAAGAATAATATTAAAGAAAAAAAACAAAACATTAGATTGAAAGTTATCGATATCGAAAGTAAAACTGGGGTCCTGCAGTGCCTATGGACGAGCCGCCACTGCTTATCTCTGTCTCCGGGAATTTCATTTAATCTACTGCACCTCATATATTCTCTCATATAAAAAAAAATCTTGAAGGCACAGCAACTTCTGCACTTCTTTGCGTAAAATAATTTGAATTGACTGGCATAATATTTACTTGTCGTTCAGATTTGTCATCCTCACATGCAACTTGAGAACTGCCTTGAGAGAGTTTGGGCCTAATTTCCATTATTCCATTATTATTAAGCTTTATTCAAATTGGCGTGTTTCTTTTTTCTTCAAATAAGCTTTAATTAAATTATTAAAAACTTAAAAACCTAAAAAGAACTGAATAATAATAATAACAAATTACTTCGCTGAAACACTAATGAGAACAAATAAATTCGTTTACAAGCGTATATAGGCGTATATATAAATTTACTATAGGCGTATACAGTATCACCCGCTTATAGCGAAATTCAAGGGAACGAAGTTTCTTTTCGTTATATCCCGATTTTGTTATATCCGAATGTAATAAAAATGTACGTACAGTCATAGAATTAAAACTAGCCATTAAAACTAGGCATAATCATTGTTTTAGTCAATTTTATTCAGGATGAAAAAAATCCGATATGATTTTCTGTTTCATAGTTTTTACATAACTTTTGTTTATAAATTTATGCAACTTAAGATAACTTTCAAAAATTTCGTTTGGCACATCACTGTAGATGGTTAAGTAATTTTTTACTTGATTCATCAGCGAGTCCATCTGCTTCGATGATGGTATGGGCGGTTCTGGTTCATCGTCACTTACTTGGCTCTCCTCTCCGCCATCTTGGATTCTCTAGCTCTCTTCCGCGATGGCGTGCTTCTAAAATCTTTAACTTTAACTCTAGAGATAGAGTGTTTCGCTTTGGTGTACACGTTGAACTCCTTGAAAAATTGTGCATGAATGACTTGACAAAATCAACCAAGCCCAGAAATTCTCATGGGCCTTGCAGTTAACCATGTGATGGCACAATCATATGATTGGTTCAAGTGGTTCAAGTACAATCACGTGATCGTTCAACTAGACGTGGCGGCCGTGATGGCGGGAATTTTTAACCAACCAATCACAATAAAGAAAAATCGCTGTTAGGAAAAAATGTTACACGTGTCTACGCATTCGGTCTAGACCGACTTACAGTAACAATTAGTGATGTTTTCCGAATAAATTTCGTCGATTTCCCTTCGCTGTAACCGGATTTCTTTCAAAAACATTTCTCAATAAACGTGTAAAAATGCATAGAAAATAGACTGACGGGGTTGGGACTGAATTTTTTTTTGCTATATGCGGGTGTTCGTTCTAACCGTGTTCGTTATAAGTGGGTAATACTGTATATAAATTTAAAAATTTAAAACATTCCGGCTACTGGAGCCTTGTATATGTAAATAGCTTGTAGCTAATTGATCAAATAGCGCTTAAAAAGCTGTAATTTATATATAAAAATCTAAAAAAGAATAGAATAATAAATTATATTATTTTCTCTTTAAAAGTGGAAAAACTCGTTCAGTCATCTTGATCATTCTACAAATGTTCAAGGCGAAAGCGTTTTCGTTAAATGCAAAATTCCGATAAAGAAAAGGATTACAATTTTTGCCGACAGATGTCACTTTTATTCATAGGCCTTAGCGCCGACCCATTTATCAAAATTAACTATGATTCTTTCTTGTTTCTGTTCATAATCGATGTTCTTGAACAAATAGAATTCTTTCTACACTATTTATTCAAGGCATGGCGGTGAAATTATTTCATTTAACTCTAAAATGTTTAGCGAAGCGGTGTTTTTCCGCCATTGTGAAAAGATTGAGAATTGATCAGCCATGAACGACAACAACGCACCGGCTAGCAGACTTTTCTCATTTTTTTCTGTTAAATGATAGCCAATCATTAAAAAATCTCTATTTCTAAGGCCACCAATCATAGCAACGGTAACGGCAATAACACTTCCTTATTGGATAGTTTAAATTTTCAAATTTCAAAAAGCCTTAAATGTTAACACCTAAGCAAAATCCTGGAATTTGCTTATATAGTAGATATTTGAAAGCTCCAGAATTTTGATGGTAAAATGAGTTAATCTTACATCAATTTTTTCGATTTCATTTGATTTGTTAATGATCAGTTTTCTGTATATGATAATTATAATTCAAGAATATCAGAATTGTAACTTTAGTGTAAGAAACATAAAAGCCTATGAGAAACTGTATATAAATAACGAAAGGGAAATTATTAGAGCTGATAAAGTACGTATGCCAGCGTGTGTTGTTCCTCTGTCTTTTGTATGTCCGACAAATTAATTATCTCGGAAATCGAAATTATTCACTTTCAATTAAAATTGATATTCCCGTGCAGCATGTTAATTTAGAATCTGAAATATCACGGTGTCCTCGACCGGTTTTGAACCTGAGATCTTTGGAGTCATTGTAGCAATTGCGGTCACTCCCGCTCTTTCCGCATGAAGATACTCGATCGATTTTAAGTAGGCACATTTCTAAAATTGTCTCGATTGTTACCTCAATCACTTGGTCGATACTACTAACGACCGGCACACAGAGAAGAATGAATATGCTTACGAAACTCTAAATTGGAATATTACACAATGTTCTAGGAAATAAGAATAAACACACTTTTTTTATTTATTTAATGTGATACTCTTACTTTCACGAAAGTTACAAATTACTTTTAGTTTTGGGATTTTTTCCCCCTATTTTTTTTTCTTCTTTGTGCGTGGAGTGATTGATATACGAGTAACATCTGCTTCGTTTGAAAGTGTTTTTGGCCAAAAGAGGACGACCAAAAATTTATACCGAAAAATAAATATTTAGCGATTTTTTGAAACTGCACAATCCACTTTTTTTTTTTTTCTAATGAAGAATTTGGTAATGATATTGAAAAAAATATTGTTTAAAAGGAAAATGAGACTTTAAGAGCTTTTCCTGTAGTGTATCCGCTTAAAATTGTTATACAGGATATAATCGTGTTAAATGATCGAGCAATTGGAAAAGAAGAACAGTGATTTTTCTTTCAATAACGAATAGCTCTCTCTCTCTCTAAGGGTTGTTTTTATTTTTCTCCCCATTAACTTCAACAATTCTGCCTCGTTAATTGCGGCGACCGTGCCGTGTTGGAGGCGTCGCTCGCACGGCCTTGCTTGCATTCGGACTGTTGGGCAGATCACTCGAGGAATGCCGATGAGGGCCTCGTCGTCTTCGGCGGAACGTGACGTCTGACGCTGTTCCTGTGCCTCTCCATTGTCCCTCCTCCTTTAAACGGTGGTGCATCTTCCTATAGAAAAAAAATAAAAAAATTCGAACTTTGTTTAGCTTAATATTTATATAAATATAACGTTGGGCTCATTTAGGTATTTTGATTGTTAGGAAATCTAAAAGAACTGTCGAAAAAAATTATGCAAATTAAAAAAAAAAATCGTTCTTGCAGTCAAAAAAAAAAAAAAAATAATTTTAGGGTTTTTTTTTTTTAATAATGGCATTTTGAAAATCCATCTAAAAAAAAATAAGCATTTACATTGACGGGCATTCACAGATGATCGAATCCCCAAAGTATACGAGAATGAGAATGCCATAAAGAATGAGATTTCGGTTCCGTTAAAAAAAGTTTCAACCTCTTTACAACAAACAGTTTCATGCCACAAAGTAATCGATGCGTAGTCATCTTATTTTTTTTTTTACATGAGAGATATAGTTTCCTTTTATGAACTTGGGGTTTCTTTTATATCGATAGATTTTATCAGTTTACATCTCATTCGTGACAATGCACGAAAGCACTCGCTTTTGATTGTATTTCTAAATATTATTTTAAAAAATAACGTATCTGTAAATCTAACTTTTGTATAAACATTGACTTAGTTTTAATTCCCATCAATTTTTTAATATTATTTAAATGAAAACTGTAGAAAACTTCGTAACTTCTCATCGTTTAACTTGGAATCGATCCCGCTGTCTTTTGACCGTGAACGTTATTAGTTCATTTCGAACGAGTGAGTTTAAGGAGGACGGAGGGAGGAAAAAAAAAAGAAGGGGGAGGCAGGGGGTGTTCAATACCACGGTATCTCGCTCGTATTTTCTTTTCATGGATGAAAGACTTGAGCCAATGAAACATTTCGGAACTAAATAAGTGAGGAGTAGGTGGTAGGCGAGCGCGGTGATGGTCCTCGAGCGCTCGAGAGGACGACGAACCCCTCAACCGGCAAAGTACTACTAGAGCGAGGGTTGTAACCATTTCAGTCAAGGGAGAACGGACAAGAATAAAGAGGCAGCCGACGAGGGGACGGCGGCTGCGGCTACGGCGGCGGAGGAAGAGGGGGTGTTGAACGATTAGCGATTGGAATAGGATATGAGTGAAATTAACATATATTATTGTGGGGGATGGGGGAGTTGAGATAAACAAATATTTTTTTAAATGGATATAAATTTAAATTTAACATTCAGGGAACGATAATAAAGCGAAAGGCTATTCGATGAGTTTCTGATTTGTTCTCTGTGTGAAATTAGTTAATACAATATCTATCGATGTAAAAGTCTTGTGAAGGAATGCTGGCAGCTGATATAACTTATTTTCTCACTTTAAAGTTATGTTCTTTAACTTTGCTTTGAAATACAATGGAGGACGCTACGCATCGTAAAAAAACTCACTTTTATATTCAGTTCCAATAAAAATGAAGGTGATTAAGGAAAATCGATCTGCTAGTTAACGAAAGGCGCAAAATAATTGAGCAATCAGCATGTCCTGGTATGGTATTTTATGCGCCGCTACGACTGATATTTTCAAATTACCTTTGCATTTAAATATCATCTCTCTTTGTTGACGACAACTTTCTGTTTAGATCTTTCTGACAACCGACCAACTAAAAGCTACTCAGTATGTTCAGGATGATATCCAATTACTTAAAAGTTGGTATCAGAAACATGGCATGATAATTAACGAGTCATAAACTCTTACTTTATTGACTAATTTGAATGTTGAGGTGGAAAATTTATTAGAATAATTAATTATGTAAAACATTATAATAGACCTGAATTCCAGATAATAAAACTAAAATTTAATTCCATTTCTTATAAAAATTCAAATTAAATAAAAATAATTTATTTGAACTTTTTCTCTTTTTTAGAAGAACGATGTAGATTCTATGACGTTCTTTACCGTTGAAGGTCTGTAAA
This sequence comes from Rhysida immarginata, assembly GCA_023313115.1. NCBI lineage: Eukaryota > Metazoa > Arthropoda > Chilopoda > Scolopendromorpha > Scolopendridae > Rhysida > Rhysida immarginata. The sequence continues at coordinate 5,471,995 of JAHWFO010034948.1, read as the reverse complement.
TTTTTTGAAATATTTTGAAGATAAACGTTTTCGGAAATAATCCAGAATTATTCATAACAATGATACATTAACAATTAACTAAATAAGCAACAATTTCAATAAACAATCTATTTTTACAATCAGCACCAATTGTTGCTCAGATCACATGACATTTGAGCTAGCGTATTTGTGTCCTTTTTGATGAAGAATGTTTCTTTAATGCTGCATTTTTGGGGATTTTTATAGTAGTCCAATGTGGGACATGCTATTGAATGTCTAGCATTAGCGTTTTACCGTCTTTTAATCTGACAGCTCTCTCATGTTCTTCTAAACGTACCTTTAATAATTTCAGTTATAATTACAATCACAATTTTTGCAGTTTATTTTATAAATTATATTATTATTTAACATTTGTTTGTTGATTGCTAAGGACAAAACTTCCAACCCTGATTCTTGTAAAATATTTGGATTTATCATCGACAATAATTTATCATTTAAACATTGCATTGACGAGTTATTGGTTCAATTGAATCGATTAAAGCTTTCATTTAAAAGACATTAACAAAGAAAGGGTCCATATGTAGCTTAAGGAGTGCTACGGACGCGAGTAACGTTACCCCCCCCCCCAAATAAACTCAAGACTAGAAATAACTTAATCTCTAAGCTTGCTGGGACAAATTGTGGAGCAGGTAACCTAAGAACATCAGCCCTTGCACTTGTCTATTCAACTGCTGAATACTCTGCCTCAGTCTGAATCGGAGCTGTCGTGTTAAACTGGTAGATACCGAACTAAACCAGTTTATCAGGCACAGTTCGTTCTTCTCCACTCCCATGGCTCCCAATCCTTAGCAAGGTAGCCCCTGCTTGGATCAGAAGAGAACAGGCAACAACCAAGATCCTCCAACACATAAGGACAAATCACCATACTGAATAATCCTCCTTTAAGGAGACTAAGATCGAGACGTCCTGTCTAGGCCTTCGAGACACGTCCAGCGTATCCTGGTTGGAATATTGGTCCAACGCCAACTTCATCAACCAGCACTTAATTGAAGACTCAACAGTTAAAAGTCCTGGCTTTGATGGACTAGGTTGAATAGGATCAGTACAGGACAGGGAAGGTACAGAGAGTGGTTCTGCAAATGTGGATTTATCCTCTGTGACTGTGTGACTGTTCTCCCACTCCACAAATAATGGACCATATTATATCAGATTGCCCAGAGCGCCGGTTCACAGGTGGCCTAACAGAACTACACTGTGTGATTGGATTTCCGAACTGGATATTGAATTGTAATCCCCCTTCTATTTTATCCATTGTCATAATTCGTTTCTTTTTGCTGTGATTTTATTCTATGTACCATACGCAATAAATAAAACAAAGAAAGAACTAGTTCTCATCATCAAAAACATCGGTTGTGCCTGAATTTGAATATGCTATTGTTGTCGTCTGCTACATCCCGCATTTTAATTACTAGAGTACAATCGCATATAATACTGATACATATTGCGTTGTCTACTTCCAAATGTTGCTCCATTACAAAGACTTGTACTCTGTTGATCCATTAACCCTCAATAGTATCATTCTTTTCGCAAAATTGAAGGAACTGTGTAGGGTGTAACACATACTCATACTTTGATTTTAACTGGTTATGAAATTCACCAAAAACTTAGAAACTCAAAAACACAAAATTATTCCTCCAATGATTATTAGTAAATTTATAAGCCGATTTTTCCCCACGTATAATTTAATTGGCAAATGGAATCAAATTTCATCTTTAACATGCACATTATCATGACCTCGTATAATCAACCAAATTGCTGCAATCATAAGCATCATACATTTAAGCTGCTTCGTCAACACCTTTTTAAGCTGCAATCCAATTTTTCAGTTATAACAAATATCCTAAGTAGGATGCAAAATTATTATTATTATTATTATTATTATTATTATTATTATTATTATTAT